>JBBPTI010000362.1:0-15413 GCA_038093995.1 Tylopilus aff. callainus | reverse complement strand
GATTTTGAATAAGATTTGATGAAATGGCAGCCATTTCAAAATGACAACTCATTGAAACACTTATTTGAGCATGTATAGCAAAGATGGAAATTGATATGTTTTGACATGTTATTATGGAAGGAATGGGTTGTATGATGGATATTGTGTTCAATGGGATGCAAACATATCAAAACACCACTTTTTTCATGCCATTATTGTTATGAATTTGCTTATTACTATATAAGTTCATTAAATTATAAATTATAAATTATTCAAAATTGAATCAAGCTGCTTATAAAATACCTGTTGCAAATAATGTGAATTAATTTATAATGAGTGGAATTGACTTAGAATGCAGCCTTAATATGCCCAAGCCAACTGGTGGTCATCTCTACCTCATAATCTCCACTATTATATTGTATATAATATAATTTATTCAAAATAGTAAGGCTAGAAATGTTGTTTATGAAACAACCCTTAGGCAGGGCTGCTAGTGAGCTGTAGGACAGTGAGGAGAGGGGTGAATGACAAGAGCTAGTGGGAACCCAGGTGTTGACTGAGGACTAAAGGGAAAACCCAAGATAACTCAAATGAGGATCTTGGGGCTGAATTGCCAGCCTTAAATACATTTACAGGTTGTTTGTATGTATTGGTATCCTATTACTACTTACAGGTGCTTTAGGGCAGATGTGGGAGTGCAGGGCTTATGCTACTGGCTGGGGATGAGTCATGGGAAGTCACTGCACTGTCTTGTGCAGCCCGGGCACCGATGATGCGAGATTGTGTCAGTATGGCATGATATGGCACAATAATGATGTCATGGGGCTGTGCAAGGATGTCTGGACTGCTTACTAAGGTAAACACAGCTTGGTGCAGCCATTATGTGGCATATGAATGCTGTTAGTGAGCAGGCCAGAGCAAATACCGGTGCTGAAATAGGGGAAGGGCCCAAAAGGAGGAAAAAAGATAGGGGCGTGAGCGAGGTCATAACACTACCCCCCTGCTAAAGCTCAACCTCCAGGTGAGCAAAGGGGAGGCGGGGGTGAGAAGATAGCAGCAAAGACCAAGTGAGTGACAGGACGAGGCGTTGTCATATCCCGCATTCCCGCCAAGTCTACCTCCGTACTTCCGGTCTCACGTCCGTCGTTCTCTGGACTTATTTCTCTATTTGTACTACCTTGTCTATCCGGACCTTGACTCATCTCCTTTTACATTTCATTGTTATTTAACTTTCGCTTAGTACTTAGAGTTCAGCCTGTGCTTCGCACAGCTCCGGCACTTGCACCACCAGTACACTGCTCCGGACTTCGGTCTATTCCTACCTCCAACTTACTCATCATCTTCTCCGTATATAAACTCTTAGATACTTTGTTGTAGCTTCAGTTGGAATATCGAATTAGTTCTCTCCTCCCTGAGTCTGACAGCTCGACTCTCTCCTCTCTCTCCCTCTCGCCAACGAGGCTAGGAGCTCGGCAAGGACGTGACACATAAGTCCTGTGTCGAAGCCTCACACCTCCGACCTCTGTTCTGACATCCGCCGTACCTCCGGTACACCTCCGTGTGCTCTCGCGTAACCTCCGACCCTCTGACCATCTCCGCTGCTCGGACTTGAGCTGGAGAACTGCGAACTTAACAGGCATGGTGGGATGTGAGCGATGGAAATCGTGAAGGGCTATGGGGCAATGAGTAAGGTTAGAGGCCAGTTCCCATGTGCAGTCATTGTCTGAGTAACCCTTCCAATGGATGAGGTACTGAATGCCATGGCCCCAAGGACGTGAGTTGACTATGAAATCAACTTCATATTCCATGTCATGTCCATTCATGATGAGAGCAGGGCCAGGCTGAGGATTGGGTTGTGAAGGCAAAGGCGGAGTATAGGGTTTCATGCAGGAGATGTTAACGACCAGATGAATGTGGATATAGGAAGGGAGTCGGAGGTGTATGGCATTCAATCCCTTCATGGTGACAACAGGAAAGAGGCTGATCCAGTGATCAGTGAGCTTGTGACAAGGGAAAGGGAGTGTTAGATTGTTGGTCACGAGCCATACACAATTGCTAGCAGCATATAAGGGGGCCAGTGTGTGGTGCCAGTTTCCAGTGACCTCCATCTGGTCCCAGGCCTTTGTCAGATTATCCTTTGTTTGTTGGAGTATGGTCTGATAGTCAAGTGCCAGCACAGAGGCAGCAGGGAATTTGGAATCATGGGGCTCTATTCCCATCTGGGGGTAATATGTGCGTGTGACCTGAAAGGGGAAGAACTTGGAAGCAGAGGACTGCTTTGTGTTCAGGGAGAACTGGGCCAGGAGCAGCCAGCGTGCCCAATCGTCCTGCCATTCAGTGCAATACAATCGTAAATAAGACCCAACTTCTCTATTTACCCATTCTGTCTGTTCATCCATCTGCAGATGATGGGCTGTGGACTTCTTTACTGAAATTCCTAGCTGTGCACAGAGGGAAGTCATCAGTGTGGCGGTGAACTGGGGCCTGTGGTTGGAGATGATGGACCGGGGAAGCCTGTGATGCTTCCAGACGTGAGCTAAATACAGATCTGTGAGATTGGCTGCAGTGCATGTCTTGGCACAAGGAATCAACTCTATTTTTTTTGAGAAATGATCCATGACTGTGAGGATAGTGTCGTGTTCTCCTACTGGGGGTAGATCTGTAATGAAATCTGCCAAGATGTCCTCCCAAGGGCCATTTGGGACTGGTAGGGGTTGGAGTTCCCCTTGCAGCAGTTGATTGCCTGATTTTGCCTGAGCACAGTGGATACAGGCCTGCACATATTTTTCTACATCTTTTTGCATCCCTGACCAGGCATAGAATCGGATGAGGAGCTCCAGCGTTTGGTGTACTCTAGGGTGGCCACTGACCGCATGGTCATGGTGGAGAGTGATGATCTGTGTGCATAGATCTGGAGGTACATAAGTTCGATTACCCTTTTTTAGTACCCGATCTTTAATAATAAACCCCTGAGCCATCAACTTCTTGAGGGTGGCTTCAGGGAGGTGTATCGTTCTGTGTGAGATTTCGTCAGTAAACTCGTTCCCTGGGGACATTACTTCCAAGACTTCTTCATCCTTTGCTACTTGTCATATCTGCTCTGGAGGTATTACCAATACTGCCTTATTATCTTCTTCACCAGTACTAATCAGATCAGACCATCAGGATAGGGCATCTGCTTTTGTCATCAACGTCCCCACCTTATGACACCATTTGAAATTGAAATGGGATAGATACTGAGCCCATCATGCTTGGCATCGATTTAGATCTTGTCATGTCATGAACCAGGTGAGGTTCTGATGATCGTTCCAAATCTCAAACTTGTATTGGGTCCCCTTGAGATAGTGTCTCCACCCTTCTAATGCAGAGACTATACTTAACATCTCTTTATCGGCGATGAGGTAATTGCACTGTTCAGGTGTCATAGAGTGGGATGAGAAGGTGACTGGATGCCATCAATCTTCCTTCTGCACTGATAGCACCACTCCCACCATGCTGTTACTAGTGTCATTTTTAAGCTGATAGCAGCAATCG
Organism: Tylopilus aff. callainus; assembly: GCA_038093995.1. Lineage (NCBI taxonomy): Eukaryota > Fungi > Basidiomycota > Agaricomycetes > Boletales > Boletaceae > Tylopilus > Tylopilus aff. callainus. The sequence continues at coordinate 11,900 of JBBPTI010000362.1, read as the reverse complement.
TTATCTGGATATGCTAGCACCAGCGCGGAGGTGAAATGCCACTTCAATGCTTGAAAGGCTGACTTGCATGCTTCTGTCCATTCAAAGGTAAGCCCCTTTTTTGTTAGATCATGGAGAGGTCAGGTGATGCTAGCATAGTCCTTGATGAATCATTGGTAGAAGTTGGCGAGGCCAAAAAAGGCCCTGGTCTGGCGTAGGGTAGTTGGTGAGGGCCAATCCGTGATTGCTTTCACCTTATCAGGGTCCATTTGGATTCCTTTGGGACTCACTATCATTCCAAGGAATTCTACCGTCATGGTGGAGAAGGTGCATTTCTTGGGTTTGATGAATGGATTGTTTTTCTCTAGTCGTTCTAACACTTCCAACACCTTTTGCTCATGGGCCTGTTGATCATTACTTTGGGAGAAGATCAGTAAATCATTGATATAGACTACCATGTTGGGCATGTCCAAGAACAGATTATTCATCATTGTCTGGAAGGTGGTGGGTGAGTTGCAAAGCCCAAAGAACATTACGGTTGGTTTGTAGGCCCCTTTATGGCAGACAAAGGCCGCCTTTCACTTGTCTTCTTCTTTGATCCGGACATTATTGTAGCCCCACTGGAGATTCATTTTGGTAAAGATCTTTGCCTCCTTTAATTTATTGATGAGCTGGGAGATGAGAGGAAGGGGGTAGTTATTGCAGATGGTGTGTTTATTCAGGTAGCGATAATCTTGGACCATCCTCTTTCTTCCGTCCTTCTTGGGGACAAAGAACACTGGCGATGTTTGCTCGGACTTTGATGGCCAAATGTACCCTTTGCGTAATTGGTCGTTGACAAACTCCTCAACTTCCTTTTGCTCCACCAGACTTAGGGGGATGATCCGCCCCTTCTTTGGCTTAAAGGATTCCTTGAGTTTGATTGTGTAATCCCAGGGTTTTCGTGATGGCATTCATTCTGACTCTTTCTGCAAGAAAACCCACTGATACTGATGATACACTCTTGGTACCAATCATAGGGCATCCTTGATTTCCGCAACGACCTGTGCTTCTTTCTCTCAGCTCCTTTGTTCGACATGTGCTGCCTCCTCAGTTTCTTGCTCATGAGCTGCTCAGGTGTCCCTTTGATAATTGCAGGTCTCAGGGCAATCTGCAAATTGGATCTGGCTGGTCTTCCAGTCAATCTGGGGGTTGTGTTCTCAGAGCCACGAATATCCTAGAATAATGTCATTATTTCCAATATTCGACATGTATGCCCGGAGCAGCTCTTGATGTCTGTTGATACTGCAATACACCTCTACTTCTTCTGTGATTCTTCCTCCAGCATTCTTGGAGCCATCAGCATTATGCACTATAATAGTACGACAGGCAGTTAGTGTGGGGATATGATTTCTTTGTATGAAATCCTGATTGATGAGGGTTAAATTGGTGCCACTATCGATTAGTGCTTCTGTGTTTATGTAACGCCTCTCAGTTGAGGATTTAACCTGTATCATCAGTTTTATCTCTTTTCCTTTGTGGATTACCCTTGTGTACATTTTTAAAGGTTCTGGGGTTTCAATGGTGGAGTTAGGGGAATTAAGCACAGGTTTAGTATCTTGGTCCCTGCTGGGCTCACTAGGAGACCCCCCTAGACTGGCTACATTAGATACTAGAGTTGTTAGTACAGTTATGAGCTTAGTTAGTTCCACCAAGAAGTGATTATTAGCCTGTGAGACACCCAGATCATCTCCTAGGCCCTGCCTTTTCCCTTCTGCTCTTTCTCGGTGTTGGGAAAATCCTGTTTCTCTATTGGCATGGCCCTGGCTTCGTCTGTTGCTAGGGCAATCTTTTGTACCTGTCTCCTTTTGCAGTGGAATTGGTGTCCTCCATGGAAATGGCACTTTGGACACTGGTTCTTCAGCTTTTTGCAATTCCAGGCTATATGTCCGGTGCCTTTACAGTTGAAACATTTACCAGTGGTTCCCTTAATCACAAAAATGTCTTCTTTGTCCATTTCCTCAAACCAGTCCACCTCCATGCAATCTCTGCGGGGTTGATAATTCTGGGGTCGCCCTCTAATGAATGTGAGGGCCTCCATGGTGCAACCTACATCTCGGATGTTCTGGAGATAGTCTGCCGGTGTAGACTTTTGGGCTCCTTCTTTGAAAATCTGAAGGATGATGTGTCAGGCTGTGTTCCTCTTGAGTAGCTGGATGGTGTGGCTATCATCGATGCCGGCCATCTGATAAAGTGCTTCCCAGCGGACCAGGAAATTGTCAGTTTGGAGGGTTCCTTGCTGTAATTGTTCAAGTTGGGCAATGGCCCAGTCCTTCTGATTCACAGAGCAGAAGAGACTCTCCATCTCCTGGATGAGTTCGTCCCAGGTATATGATTGGCCTCATCGGAGGTGCGTTTGGGCAAATGGTCTGGCCTTCAGTTCCTTCAAGCGAGATAAGACTGCCGTCATTGCTTCATAGTTTTTTGGCAGAATGGTGGACCGATTGGTATGGAGCCATGCTTTAATCTTGGCCCACCACTCCTCAAACTTGGCAACTGATCCTTCGTAATCTCTGGGATCTGCAAAGACTTCTACCTTTCAGGAGGCCTTTCCTCTGGCCACTGCAGCACTGTTAAGATTAGACACAGTCTATTTGAGAGTGGCAATATCTTTCAACAGGGCCATGGTTTTCTTCTGTTCCTCAACACATCCATTGTAGAGTTGTTGGTTCTGCTTGGTTAGCATAGTGAACTCTAATGCAATGGCAGCAATCTTGTCCTCCAGAGTGAGGTTCAGGTCGGCAAGGATTTGGAGTGTGGACTGTGACATAGTGGTGAGCTACATGTGTCTTTGGTATGCATACTCTTTTTCCATCATGGACTACCCAGGTTCTTCTTTTGTACTCTTTGATTACGGCTGGGTGCCTTGTTGCTTTATATGGTGTGAATCTAACTGGCATTATCTGTGGTTGACTGATTAGTCTCAGTTGTCTCTGTTTGTCCTCCTTCCGTTGGAGTCATGTAAACAGTTGTCCTATGGTGGTCACTCAGGGTCTTGAAGAAGAAAAGACTTTATTCAATAACTACCAGCCGTAATTCTGCTGCAGCTGTTCTTCTTCGGCATGGATTGCTTGCCTTTCGTATCCAAAGGTAAAGGTGTAGGCTTTCTCTCTGATGGCGATCTGGAACTGTAAGGGGGTAAGCTCTTGTGTGATGAGAGAAAGCAGGCGAAGTAAAAAGTAAGTAAAAAGGGTAGCAAAGAAGACAATGAGGAAGGTGAATGTGAACAGCAGGAGCTGTGCTATCATAGAAAGAGGTGGGAGAAGGCAAGAAGAATACCTATCAGTAAATGTAGGTAAGCATGAGTGAGAAGATGTATGGTAATAGTAGCAGGGGCTACTATAAGGTGGCTAAAGATGAGAAGGGTGGTGCAAAGATATGTGAGGGCGAAGGCATCCTGGACTGTTATCCAGTCAGACAAGGGTGGCAGTGGCATGATGGCGGGCAGTTCTAGCTGTGGCAATTCTCTTGTGACAGGCAAGGCAGGCTTCTTCTATTAAGAACTGGGCATGGTTCTCTTGTCAACAATGGTACTCTTCATTGAGGTGGTGGTGGGTGGCAGGTGAGGTGGGGTTGTGGTATGGACCTTTGAGGTCGTTTGGGTCGACAGACTCAGGTGGGATTGACTCACGCTTTAGGGAGAAGGCAGGCAACAGTGGTAGTACTAACTCCTCCTCCTCTTCTTTCTTTACTTCTTTGTATTCCCCTACTAACCTCCTTTCCCTTTGGGCAGCAGCAGAGGCGGGGTTGAAAACTTGGGCAAAAAGATGTGGGTGCTCCTCTATGAAGAGGTGAGCACTGGCAGCAAGGGTGGCAATGTCAAGTGCATACTCAGGATGTGGGACAGATAGCTGGGCTGGGTTCACTGAGGCAGAGGGCTGTCAGTAACAACGGCCAACAACTCTGTGGAGCTCACTACTGATGCATGCTTTGGGATGGTGACGGCGATGGCGAAGCAAAGATGATTTGAGTTATAATGAAACAACCCTTAGGCAGGGCTGCTAGTGAGCTGTAGGACAGTGAGGAGAGGGACAGATGACAAGAGCTAGTGGGAACCCAGGCATTGACTGAGGACTAAGGGGAAAACCCAAGATAACTCAAATGAGGATCTTGGGGCTGAATTGCCAGCCTTAAATATGTTTACAGGTTGTTTGTATGTATTGGTATTCTATTACTACTTACAGGTGCTTTAGGGCAGATGTGGGAGTGTGGGGCTTATGCTACTGGCTGGGGATGAGTCATGGGAAGTCACTGCACTGCCTTGCGCAGCCCAGGTGCTGATGATGTGAGATTGTGTCAGTATGGCATGATATGGCACAATGATGATGTCATGGGGCTATGCAAGGATGTCTGGACTGCTTACTAAGGTAAATACAGCTTGGCGCAGCCATCATGTGGCATGTGAATGCTGTTAGTGAGCAGGCCAGAGCAGATACCAGTGCCGGAATAGGGGAAGGGCCCAAAAGGAGGAAAAAAGATAGGGGCACGAGCAAGGTCGTAACATCCACCCCTCACCCTGTCTCTCACTCCACCATTCACGCTATTTTCCCTTCTGCCCATCTGGAATCTGGACCTTGAGGAGGGGGACATGTTATGCTCATGGCTACGCTACATTCCAATCTTTCCTTTATTACCTTCTTTAGTCTCTTTCACCCATGCCACAGTGCCACGACTCGGTATTGCCTGAGTCCTGTTCCCACACTGGCTAGCATACTATCCGCAGCATTCCAGGCACCGGACCATGGTAGAGTAAAGACCCGATTACCTGGATACTGATGCTGCCTGCAGCACTTAGGCAATCCACAGTTGCAATGGCACCTTATCATGCCATCTGCTCCCAGCCTAATAGTGATACCAGCGCATCGCATGCCATAGTATGCAATCCATTCCCACTCCAATGGCATTAACCTCACTATTGTGCCATCACACACCTTCCATTCCCACTTTAGTAGCGTTTAGCCTGCAGCATCGCCTCCCTTGCACAGACCAGGCCAGTTTCTATCTCACACTTCCTTATTTAGTATCTCAGCCTGCCCTTACTTACTTTAAGCTCCGCTTGAATCCCAATTGTAGTAGTATATAAGACTGCCTGTATTATATTGGAGCCCCAATCAATTCTTCTTAGGTCTTCCCTCGCAAGGCACTTGCATACTAGAAGATTGACTCACCATTCTGTTTTGCTTCGCTTTTGCTACACTTCGCTCCACGCCTCCTAGTGCCTAGCACCCAAGGTCATTTCAGTGATGAGGGGTGAGGAGCACTTATCATAGGGCATCATAGGGGCTACTGGAGTATGTGAGGGAGTGTGAGTGAGTGAGCTATGGGCCAAAGTAAAGGAAAAAGTGTAGTAGGGCCTGAGTATAGTATTGAGTATGTTGTGATTGTAACACTTGATGGCTTAATAGTAAGATGCCTGAGGACCAACCCACATATATGAAGATTTGAAACAAATGTCTGGCTACTACTAAATGCACTTTATGGTCTCAAACAATCTGGATGTCTGTTATGACCACATCACTTGATGTTCCTACACTTGTGTGCACTTGCACTACCAAGGCCAACAGCAGATCACAGGCTCTACACTTGCATTAGCCTCAGCAATCACTGACTACACTAGCAATCCCTATCATGTGACCAATAACCTTGCCCTGCCATGGCATACCAGTCACATGACTACCAGTTATATGAGCACAGGACCATTGGAATACTAGTCATATAATTATAGCCAGTCCCTGAAGCCCAGACCTTTGGCTATTACAAGCCCCACTCCTGAAGAATCACCTAATCAGCTCAATCTTGCCCCTTAGCTCAGCAGCATAGGCCACAGCCACCCCTGCCCAGCAACCCAGATATCTTGGAAATATCTGGCATACTGCAATCCTAGATCCTAAGTGGCTATTTGCACAGCATAATGCCATTCTTGCACCATTACATGCCACTCTCATGCAATCAGATACCAGTCCAATAGTAGTAAGCCCTCACTTGCTCTAAATCCTAAGGCTATACTCTGCAGCACTCCTACACCAATGGCATAACTCTCTCAATTGGCTTCACCCTCACTAGCCTGTAGCAGAAGATCCACAGCATCACCCCCTTTGCATGGACCAGGAGTCTAGTATGGAAGGAATACCAGATAAGAAAGTAAGACCTGCCCTAATTACATTCAATCTCCACTTCAATAGTAGTATATAAACCCTCCCATCACAGCCTTAGACTCCAGTCATTTATTAATGGTCCTTGACTTCATATCCTCATGAGCTAACAGCTAAGGGTCTTGAAGGCTAGCAATGGGAGTACCTTAGCATACCACCCTTGTAGCTTCCCTTATGCCCCACTATCAGTACCCTAAGTGGTGGGCATTAATATAGATATCACAATACAACTCCCCTTGATTATTCTCTATGCTCTTCTCTTGCCATGGAGGTCTTACAACCAATGCTATGACTCAAGTGTTTCAATGCTATGGTAATGTAAAGTCAAATTGATTTTTATACAGCTTGATTTCACCATTTGTTGACTGATATCTGCATTATTACATCCCAAAATAAAATCTGCCAATATGTTTCCATTAAAAATCAGGAAGAAATTAGCCAAAGTCACCTGAACACTTGAAACAAAAGAGAATTGTTTTATTTTATTTTATTTCTTTTTAGAAGGATGTTAATGTGGCAAGTTGAACAATGTCTAGAGAATATTCATTTGAAGCTTGTTTCTAGGCATTATTAGGTGTTCCAATTCATTGGCAACACTTTCAGAATATTTGAAACAGAAGGAAAATGCATTATTCTCCTTTAATCCTCTTTAAAAGAAAATTAATCTAATAAGTTGATGAATGCCTAGAATATTCATATCAACCTTGTTTCTAGGTCTTATTAACCCTCCAAATCCATTTGTAACACTTTTAGAATATTTGAGACAATAAATGGCAAGTTATTCATTTCATCTCACCTTATTGCATTAATCTTTATAGTCATCATATCTCAATAACTAGTTCACCAAATATTTTAATTTCTAGCTCATAATTCTTTAATTCTAATGTAGTTTCACCTCCCAAACTCTCAGAATATTTGCAGATATTTGACTTTGACATCATATAGTGACTTCAAAAAGCATTGCAATGCCTAACCCTGATGTGGTGTGCTTCACACACCACAAGCACCTGTGGGAATTTCGCTTATATGTGGCTGGGACAAACAAAGTACAAACTCTTGGCTACCAGATGGTGCCTAGATTATGTGATTTGGATCAGAGAATGCCAAGATATGGCTATTTTAAAACATTAACTCCATTGCAACAGTTTTTTCACTTTTGGTATCCAAGGGGTATTAGTACTTGGTATAGCCTCCCTTTGCCTTCAGCACTGCCTGAATCCTCCTAGGCATGCTCTCAATCAGATTTTGACACTCTTCAGCTGATATCCCCTTCCACTCTACCTGAGTCCTCTCCCATAATCCCACTATTTCCTTAGGAGGGTGTTAATGACTTGCCAGTCTCCTCTTGAGGATACCCCAGGCCTGTTCAATAGGACTGAGGTCAGGAGACTGTACAGGCCATATCATAGTCCTAAAATCCTGCTCTTCTAGCCACTCCTTGACCTTTTTACAGGTATGCTTGAGGTTATTGTCTTGCTGAAAGATAATGTCAGAAGGATTGAGACCATAGTACTGTAGGGTTTCCTGCAGCTCATCCTTCAAAATCTAAAGGTAAAGGTCTCCATCCATCCTACCATCAATCTTAGAAGCATAGCCAACACCATACCAAGTCATATAGCCCCATATCATCAAAGAACTCCCTCCAAACTTGACTGTCCCCTCAACCAGCCTATTACTAAGGCCCTCACCTGGCTTTTTCCATATCCATTTGTGCCCATCTGACCCAAGATGATTAATTTTGGTCTCATCAGACCATATCACCTTCTTCCAATCCTCTATAGTCCAATCCTTATGGGCATAAGCAAAGTCTAAACATGCCTTGTGATGCTTGGCAGAGAGAAGAGGGCATTTGTGCTTGACTACAGCCTTCATACCAGTTTTCTTCAAGTGGTGGTGAACTGTGTTGGCACTGAGAGGTTGATTGATGATATTGGAAAGAGTTTTGGTGACTTAAACAGCAGTTTTGGCTTTGCAACTAGTGATAAGATGGATAGCATGTTGGACATTGGTAGGAGAAAGCTTGGTTGGACAACCTCCAATAGACTTCTAGAGCTCAGAGCACTCGTTAGAATGAAGCCTTGATATGGTGAAAGCATGAAAACCAGTAGTTGAGGCAATAGAGCAAGTGGATTGACCAACATCAAGCATAGAAAGAATGGTCTTCTTTTGAGTAAGAGAGGGTGATCACATGGTGATTATGGTTGAAAATCAAGGAGCATTATGTGACTTTGCATAGATTCCATTGTGCATATCAAAAGTGAAAAAACTGTTGCAATAGAGTTGATGTTTTAAAATAGCCATATCTTGGCATCCTCTGATCTGAATCACATGATCTAGGCACCATCTGGTAGCCAAGAGTTTGTACTTTGTTTGTCCCAGTTACATATAAGCAAAATTCCCACAGGTGCTTGTGGTGCACTTCACTCACCACATCAGGATTAGGTATTGCAATTATTTATTGAAAATGGGGGCATAACCCAGGATTAATCCTGAACTATTTACAAAAACAACATAGTATTACCTCATCCACTATATAAAATACTACAGTGTCACATAATCACATGGCTATACACCCAACATATAGCCTTAGCCATCTCATAGGTAATTACAATATAATCTCATTCTATAACACTATTCACAGTCTTATATATCTCATAGACAAATCCTTCAACAATCACTTGAATCAATATTTCAATTCATTCTTCAATGAATGCATATTTCTATGCACACTTCCATAAATGAATATTTCTATGGTCAGAGACTTCAATAACTCATTACATGTTTCATTAGACACTTTATGATTTTATCAGACACTTGGTTGAACACATGTTTTTATAGATAGGGATATGAACTCATATAATTAATATGGTCAAAAATAGGCTACTATGTTCACATTTTGGTCTTATTCTAAAATATGCATATAATATCATCAAAATGGTTGTAATATCTTTGCATTAGGGTTATATTTCAAAATGTGCACATACTATGGTCAAAATACATGTAATATCTCTGCATTTTGAAATCTATTCAAAATGCACACACTTGTTGTTCAAAATATGCTTACTATCTTTGCATTATTGTATTCTATCATATTGCACAAGCTATCCCTATATTTTTCATCATATCAAATATCTTCTTAATATTTATTTTTTCTTATTTTCAATTTAATTTCTCCTATTAATTTTAACAATTCTTTATTTTTTACAACTAAATCCCACCTATAACTAAACCTCCTTACAAAAGCAGCTATATAATTTGATAGCTAATCCCCCATCCATTATATATATAAGGGCAGGTCATGATGTTATGTGAAACAACCTTGGGCACAAGGTACCTTTGGTCATATAGTGAAAAGGTAGTGGAGCATAGACAAGAGGTGGATCAGCTTCTTATAGCAAGTGCCCTTTAAGGAAAGACCCAAGAAGAATTGATTAAAGTTCCAACTTGCTACAGGCAAGTTTATATACTACATGGTGGCTAAGTTTAGGCTCTGATTAAACTATGTGAGGGAAGGCATGGTTACTAAGTAAGGAAATGTGAGCTGGAGACTGGCTTGGTCTGTGTGAATAGGGTAATGCAGAGGGAATAGTGTGATTGGAGGAAAAAGATAATATGGAAATCATACAATATGAGGCAGTTATACTATTGATGTGGGAAAGTGGCACAGCATCCTTGTATGCAATGACACCATCCACAGTTGCTATGATGTCAGCTGCTTAGATAAGAGGGGCTTTGCACTACCTTGGTCAGGTGTCCTTATACTGTAAGTAGTGTGGTGGCATGGGAGCTGAGGTGGCAGTACCCAAGTTACAGCAAGAAGGCATGGTGGGTGATTACTAAAGAAGAAGGTGTAGTGACTGTGTAGGATTGGAGTTGTAGTGAGGGACCATAGCATAACATTATGTTTATAATTCAAAATAAAGGTTTGATGAGTTTATCCAAATAAAATAGACTACATGATGGTTAGCAATAACCATTGCCTATTATCTAGTTTCTGGACATCTTTCCATGTTCAACTCTTGGTTAGAGCTCAGACTTGCTTTACTCATCTTTGCTCCTCCTAACCCTCTTACAAAAGCAGCTATATAATCAGGTGACAAGTAGACCAGTGATGGCACAGGGCAGAATAAGCCCAAGTCATAACAGCTATTGTTATCATGTTCTTGTCTCCAACATAGCAATGCCACCCCATGGCCTTTGCTAGCTCTGTATACATTTCAATTGAGGGCATAAAGATTAGTGCACAATCTTAAGCCTGTCATATTTGATTGTATTATTGTACCAGCTGTTGAGTATGTGAAAGGAGCTCTGATTCCCTGGGCAATTTCTCTGCAAGGAGATCATAGGTGGTGGACAGCTATGGCATGAAGGTTGGAAGAAGAGTGGTATTGAGCAATACAAGTGGCACTGGCTCAGATTAGATATTGTAAGACTAAGCCAGTGATCTCTAGTAGTTCTTGGCAATCAAGGAAATATATGCTTCATCTATCACAATGTATGCAATTTGCTTGCAGTTGTCATATCCATTCCAGAACCCCTATAAGCAAATCCTGGAAACTCCAGCATAATTCTGAAGTTTGTATCATTTGAACTACTTTCCTATGTGAGACACCCTTATCATATCCAGTGTGCCACCCAAACCATAATTTGTGCCATATTGGGTTGTGCACAGCCTTGACTAGGTAACTTGCAGGTGATTAGATTCCAGGATTCATATCTCCGAACCATGCACCCGGCACTGCCTCTGCCTCATTTCCATTTGTCTTAGTTCTGTTATTCATAACTCTACATTCCTTAGTGTACTGCTCTCTGGCATAGTTCACCTCCATACTCCAGTTTGATTACTGATTGCTGTGTTTCTCCATATTGCATTCATAATCACCTCTATTTCTTATTTCAAATTCCACTATGTACTTTAGTATATAAACTCTATGAATTCCAAGTTGTACTTCAGTACAAATATTAACACAAGTCTCCCTTCCATGTTTGAGTCCCTCATCTCCTATCTCTGTCTTCCCTCTTGATACTTCTGACCTCTGAAATCAAGGACGCAAGCCTTGATAAGGGTGCAACACACAAGTCCTGTGCCAAGTCCTTACTTTGAACCCTTTAATTATACTTACAGTACTCTAGCCCCCTCAGACTTACACCAGAGGACTGGACTTGATAGCAGTGAGCAAAGTTAGCAAGTGTACTTTGCCAATGGAAAGTTTGAGCTTGGTAAACACTTGGTTGATTAGATGGTTTATATTCTAGTTTTTGATCTGATTTTCATGAATTTACTTGTTTTATTCAAACTGGCCAATATGGTTATTGTTACTAAAGGCCTGTGCCAAGCACTTGACTTGTGTTGTCAAGTTTGATGCTAACCAAAGATTTCTTGTGTAATTTCTGATACTTTCTGCAATTTAGGTTATTTAGGACTAAATATGTAGAGTTTGTGCATTTGGAGGTGAGCCAAATTCTGTATACCAAGATACTTCAAAAACTATGATTAAGTTCTGCCAGGTATAGCTGGTCTATGGAAAGCTTTTAGCACCTTTCAAAACAAGAAGGGTAAAGCTAATGAAAAGTGAAGGTATTTGATTCTCAGTATAAAAAAGAGCTAAAACTAAATTAGTTATTTGGCTTCCTATTACTTTTTATATATAAAATACAGTCAATTCTTTTTTGCATAAATAAAGTTTGTCTACAAAATAGTGGCAGTAGTGGGCAAGTTCCTATATTTTT
>JBBPTI010000361.1:0-15445 GCA_038093995.1 Tylopilus aff. callainus | reverse complement strand
GATGTATGGAATGCATAGAGTTGTGAAGTTTCAGCATAAGAGAATATGTACCAGGTGTTACAAATGTGATGCACTCAATGCTATACTTGAGCCCTGCTATGATTTTTCCTTGACTCTGGCCCTTAGCTCACTCACTCACACTCCCTTGCCACTGCTCCAGACTTCTACAATGCTCTACAATAAGTGCTCCTCATCTCCTCATCACTCAATGACCACCACTTGCCTTTGCCTCTACTACAGCTCCCTGCATGTGACCTACAGTCCCATGGTCATGTGACTGTATACAATCTATCAGCAATGCCTCACAGCATAGTTCTGCTCCTGATCACATGACCACATACATGACATGATCCAGCCCCTCACACAGCCACTTAGCATGACCCTTATGCCTTACACCTAGGCCCAGTCTTATAGCAGACACCAGCATGCACCCAGACCTATGAAGCCCTCATGAGACACAGACCTCAGAACCCTTCACAGTTGCCCAGCACACATACACACTTGCACAGCTTACAGCTTATAACCAAACACATGATAATGGCTCCTATGCCTCTACAAGTATACCCACAGTAGGACACCAGTCATGATTCTTAACCCTGACACTGCCCCTGGCTCTCCACATGTTCCACTCCCATGCTGTAGTCCCATATCATGCCATGATCATGCCATCACTTGCCATTGTATAGCCCTTATACCTCAGCCTATAGTGATACTCATGCATTGTCATATCCTGCAATCTTGCTAAGTTTACCTCCATTATTTCTGGTCTCCTATCTGTTGATCTCTGGACTTACTTCCTTATTTATACTACCTTGTCTATTCAGACTTTAACTTATTCCATTTTACATTTCATTGTTAATAAGCTTTTGCTTAGTCTTTAGAGTTCAGCCTGTGCTTTACACAACTCCAGCACTTGCACCTCCAGTGCACTGCTCTGGATCTCAATCTATTTTACCTCCATCTTACTCATCTACATTTTCCATATATAAGCTCATAGATACTCTGTTGTAACCTCAGTTTGAATATCAATTTAGTTCTCTTCTCTTAAGTCTGACAGCTCAACCCCTGCTCTCTCTCTTTCTCTCACCAACAAGGCTAGGAGCTCAGCAAGGATGCAACACATAAGTCCTGTGTTGAAGCCTCATCCCTCTGACCTCTGCTCTGACCTTTGCTATACATTCAGTACACCTCCATTCACATGCAACCTCTATCTCCTTTGACCATCTCTGCTGCTTGGACTTGAGCCAGGGAAGATACAAACTTAACATGCATGGACACAATATGAATTCCAATCACTAGCCATTCACCTGCACACAACCCTAGACCCTGGATTATGTACTTGCCCCTTCTGGCCACATAGCCATGCACCATGTTGCACTGCACCACACAGCCCTAAACTGCCAAGCACTGCCCTGAGCATTGCCCTGCTCATATAGACCAAGACCTCCTTTGACCCTCATAGAACCACAGACCATATAAGGCAATAGAGCCTGCCTGGAACAGACCATATGTAGTAACAGTGTACAAATAGATACAAACCCTATAACAGTATATAAACCCCCACTGCTACCCTCCAGACCCTCAATCTATCATTAGTGGATAGTGGCCCCCCACAGCCCTACCTTGCTAATGCTGCTATATGACTAGGGTCTTGGAGGCTATCAATGGGATTGCTGTATATATATCCCTTAGGCCTTTCCTATTCTTTATATGTTTAACCAGTAGAACCCATGACAGCAAGACTCCCCTTGACAACAACTAGCAACTCTCACCATTGCCCATCACCACTACTAGCCCTAGGCTTGACAGCTTAGGCTCAAGTTGTTTCACCAGGTTTAGCTATGATACTGAAAGGACTAAGGTATTTTTCAGAGAGTTTCTTTGAGGGCCTAGTGGAACAGAGGTATTTCACCTTAAGATATACCTGATCTCCAACTTTGAAGTCTGGAGCAGGACTGCATTTCTTGTCTGCTGGTCCTTGGTAGTGTTTCTGTGCTTCCAGCATTTTCAACCAGAGAAATTCATGGAGTTAATTCAAGTCTGTAATATAAGACTGGGTTGCAGAGGAGATAAGGTCATGGTTGGAGTAGACAGAGATGTTGGGGTGGTATTCCTTATTAGAAAAGAAGGGAGATATGCCTGTAGTAGCACTAGGTACATTATTATATGCAAACTCCACAAGAGGCAGGAGTTCTGCCCAATTGTCCTGTTGGTAGTTGCAATAGATCCAAAGGTATTGCTTGAGTGTCTAATTAGTGCACTCTATTTGGTCATCCCCCTCTGGGTGATAACCAGAAGTGAAATAGAGGCACATATCTAGTGCTTTACCTATGAAACAACCTTGGGCACTAAGTACCTTTGGTCATGTAGTGAAAGTGTAGAGTGGTGTAGTAAATGGATCAAACTCCTAGTATGCAGGTGCCCTTAGAGGGAAGACCCAAGAAGAATCAATTGGAGTTCCAACAAGTTACATGCAGGTTTATATACTACTAGCTACCTAGATTGGAACTCTGATTGAAGTGTGTAAAGGCAGGCCAGGTTACTAAGTATGGAAGTGTGAAGAGGAAACTGGCCTGGTCTGTGCAAGTGGGGCAATGCAGAGGGATATCTGCTATTGGCATGGGAGGAGATGGCAAGTGATGGTGCAATAGTGGCTATTATGCAATTGGAGGAAAAAGGGAATATGGAAATTATATGATATGCAGGGGAAATACTATTGGCATGGGAGTGGTGTGAGTCATTATGGTGACAGATGGCACTATCCACAGTCTGTATGGCATCAGTGCTTAGGTAAAAGGGCTTTGCACTACCTTGGTCAGATGCCCTTATGCTGTAAGCTGCTGCTGTGGCATGAGAGACAAGTATGAATGTTACTGAGTTGTGGCTCCTGGGTTGTGGGAAAGAGTGCCTAAAGAAGGGAATGTAGGAAAGAGAGTAGTGCTGAGGTATGTGGTGAGGATCAGAGCATAACACATCCCCCTCCTCAAGACCCAGATTCCAGATGGGTAGAAGGAAAAAGGATGCAAAGATCAAGGGAAGAAATGGTGTGAGGGGCAGAAGAGTGGGCATGGTGGAAGGTGGTGATGGCATCAGGTGCATGGGTGAGGTTGGAGCAGAGTTTTCAGGTGTGTTCAGAGACATCATAGCCCTTCCAGTGTACAAGGTACTGAAGGCCATGACTGCAAGGGCAGGAGTCAATGATGTAGTCCACCTCATATTCGCCATTAGTGTTGAGGAGGATGACTGGAGTAGAGGGAGTGGGAGTCAGTTGCCCTGAGAGCAGGGCCAAGTAAGGCTTAACACAAGAGACATTAATGACAGAGTAAATACAATAAGAGGAAGGGAGATGTAAGTGGATGGTGTTGGGCCCAATGACATTGAGGATGGGGAAGGGTCCAAGCCAGTGATCAAGGAGTTTGATGGGCTGTGGAGTGCAGAGGTGCTTGGAGGAAAGCCAGACTTTATCCCCTGACTGATATGAGGGGGCTTTGGAGCAGTGTGTGTCACTGGAACACTTTATGCATTCTTGTGTTTGCTGAAGACAGGTGTGAGCATCAGCAAGGTGGGTAGCATACTGGTTGGTGAGATTGTTGGCAGTAGGGGATGGAGTGATGGTGGATTCAACCCCGAGGCAAGGGGAGTAGGTTCTGGTGAGGGCAAATGGTGACTTGCCCATGGCAGAGGAAACTCTGTTGTTTATAGAAAACTGGGCCATTGGCAACTATTCAGCCCATTCTTCTGGGTGGTCAGTGCAGTACAGGCAGAGGTACTGGCTGATTTCTCTATTTATGCACTTGGTCTGTCCATTGGTCTGAGGATGGTATGCTGTGAAAAGTTGCTGCTTGATATGAAGCTGTCAGCACAGGTCTGTCATGAGTTCCAAGGCAAACTGGGGTCCTCAATCAGATATGATGCTATAGGGGAGCCCATAATGCTTCCAGACATAGTGGAGGTAGATGCTGGTAAGATTGATGGAAGTGCAGGTGGTGTTGCAGGGTATGAGCTCAACAGCCTTGGAAAAGCAGTCAACAACAGTGAGGATAGCAGTATAGGAATTGGACTTGGAAAGTCCAGTGATAAAATCTACCAATATATCCTGCCAAGGCCTGGCAGGGGTTGGAAGTGGTTGCATTTTTCCAGCTGGTGGCTGATTGCTAGGCTTTACCTGGGTGCACCTGGTGCAGTGCTTGATATACTCCTGAACATCCTTTTTGATGGTGGACCAGTCATATCCTTTTTGGAGGCTCTGCAGCATCTTTTCTACTCCTGGGTGTCCAGCTAGTGGGGCATTGTAATGTAGCTGGAGAACCTTGGGCTAACAGGCCAGTGGTACATATACCTTTCCTTCCTTCATATGACACCCATTGAAGATGGTGTACCCTGATGCCTTGAGTTGGGACTGCACAGGCATTGGGAGCTTGATTGTTTTGTGGAAAATGATATTGATAAGGGCATCTCTGCTGTGATGGAGGATGACTGGCATGGAGGTGTTCTTTGTCTCCTGTACCCCAATTGTCTCTGGTGGGACAACCAGTACCTGCTGGTTGTTGTCCTCATCACTGACCACTAGGTCCTCTCAGCAGCTAAGGGCATCTGCCTTGCCCATTGTCATTCTGGACTTATGAAACCACTTGAAGTTGAACTGTGACAGGTACTAGGCCCATCAGGCCTGTCAGTGGTTGAGGTTCTGTCAGGTCATGAACCAAGTCAGATTCTGATGATTATTCCAAATCTGAAACTCATGGGTAGTTCTTTCCAGGTAGTGCCTCCATGTCTCTAGCACTCTAATCACACTCAGCATTTCCTTGTCTATAATTGGGTAGTTGCACTCTTCTGGGGTCATTGTGTGTGAGGCATAGGCTATGGGGTGCCATTTGTCTTCCTTCTCTATTAATAGGACTATGCCAGTGGTGAAAGAGGAAGTGTCAATTTCAAGCTGATAATGCTTGTCATTATCTGGGTACATGAGAACTGGAACAGTGGTGAAAGCTTCCTTCAGTGAGTCAAAGGCTGTCTGCTGCTCTGTGGTCCAACAAAAGGGTTCATCTTTCCTGGTTAAGTCATGTAGGGGCCAAGCCACCTTGGTGAAGTCTTGGATGAAGTGGCAGTAGAAGTTTGCCATCCCAAGAAAAGATCTTACCCCTTGAATGTCCTTTGGCATTGGCCATTCCATTACCACCTTGACCTTGGCACTGTCCATGCTTACTCCATTTATCCCAACTATCATTCTGAGAAACTCCACTTCTTGTACCAAGAATATGCATTTGGAGGGCTTAACAAACAAATCATTCTCTTTGAGGTGCTGGAATACTTCTGTGACAACCTTCTCATGTTTCCATTTGTCATTAGTGGGTGTGAAGATCATGAGGTTGTTGATGTATACCAAGACATTGGCAGACATATCCATGAAGAGTTCATTCATCATTGCTTGGAATGTGGCAGGCAAGTTGCAGAGCCCAAAGAACATGACAAGAGGTTTGAAGAACCCTTGGTGGCAGGTAAAAGCTGCTTTCCATTCATCACCCTCTTTGATCCAAACATTGTTGTAGCCCCAGTGGAGATCCATCTTGGTGAACAGTTGGGCAGACTTGAGCTGGTCCACTAGCTGGGAGATCAATAGCAGCAGGTAGTTGTTGTGCACCATATGCTTGTTGAGATACCTATAGTCCTGGACCATTCACTTCTTTCTGTCTTTCTTTGGCACAAAGAAAACTGGGACAGTTTGTTCAGACTTGGAGGGCTGGATGTATTCTTTCTGGAGCTGATTGTTGATGAACTCATCTACCTCTTTCTGCTCTTAGGAACTTAGGGGAATGTTGCAGCCCTTCTAGGGTTTGAATAAGTCCTTCAACTCAATTGCATGGTCCCAGGGTTTTTGTACCAGCATCCTTTCTGACTCCTTCTGCTTGAATACTCTGAGGAAGGGGTGATAGACCTTGGGTACTAGCTCACTGGCCCTTGGCTTATCAGTAGAAGCACTGCAAACTTCCTTTCATTCTGTGGCCAGTTTTTTTTCTCTTTTTTCAGCCTTCTGAACCACCTGTGAGATTCCTTCATAGTTGCAGAGTTCTGGGCAGTTTGGAAACTCTACTGTTCCTTTCTTCTAGTCAATGCAGGAGTTATGCTCTTTCAGCCAGGGGTATCCCAGGATTAGATCTTTGCTTCCAAGATCTGTTACTTCAACCCTGGTCTTCTTGACATGTCCTTGGTATTCTAGAAGGACAGTGGCTGTGTGTGTCACTGGTTTGGCCTTGTTGGGGGTACCATTGGTGTTGTAGACAAGGATAGGGGCATCAAGGGGCTCAAGAGGGATGCTATGCTTCCTTGCAAAGTCCTTGTGTATGAAGGTGGACTGGGCCCCACTGTCTAGCAGGGCAGATGCAGTCATGAAGTTACCAGTCTTGGTCTTGACCCTTACTTCTATTGTAATTTCCTGCCAGTTGGTACTGAGAATGTGAATGATGGGGGATACTGTCAGGGTTTGCACATGTGGGGATGTCAGAGGAGGAGTGGGGTATAAAGAGGAATTAAGCACAGCTTTTGGTTCATGGTTGCCACTAAGCCACTGAGCAGGCTCCTTTTGACCAGGCAAGAAAATAGGTACTATACAGTTATTAGGCATGATGCAGAAATGATAGGAATGTGCAATAAATCTTTCTCTAGCTGTCAGAGCACCCAATGCACTCTTCAGGCTTGGCCTTTTTCCTTGTTGTTGTGCTGGATGATTTAAAAACCCAACTCATCTTCAGGTGCCATCTGCTTCTTCACCACCACAGCTAACTCTTCCATCCTGAGTGGGGTGTTAGCACTGAATTCTTTGTCTTTTGCTAGCAGGATGCATCAGATTGTCTTTCTTAACTTGCAGTAGGTGCCATGACCTCCTTGGACAAACTTGCAGGAGGGGCACTGATTGACCTTGGGCTTGCAACAATCCTTGATTTGGTGTTTGGTGCATTTGCAATTGAAGCATCTGGATCACCCATTGTTGCTGCTCAGCACAAATATGGCTTCTTTGGCATTCTCTACTTCTAATCCTCTCATGCTTATTCTGTTCAAGGGCCTTCTCTCTGCCTCTTGGATATACTGCAGGGCTTTCATGGCTGTGCCAGTCTTCCTAATGTTGGTGAGGTATGCTGCTGGGTTATTGGGGCACTTTTCTTCTTTGAACAGCTGCATGATGATTGGTCAGGCTGTGTTCTGCTCAAGGAGGTGGATGACATAGGTGTCATTAATGTCTGCCTGTTGGTAGAGCACTTCCCATTGAACTAGGAAGTCATTGGTTTTTATTCCTCCTTGATGGAATTCTTCTAGCTGGCAGCAGGCCCAATCTTTCTGGTTGGTGGCCCTGAACAATCCTTTGACTTCTCCTTCCAAGTCTACCCAGGTGTAGATGTTTCCTCAGCTTAGGCATATCTGTGCAAATGGTCCAGCTTTGGGTCCTTTAAGGTAGGAGAGCACTGTGACTACTGCTTCATAGCTCCCAGCTGGTGCAATGTGTGTGTTTACTTTCAACCATGCTTTCATCTTTGCCCACCATTTTTTGAATTTGGCAATGCTGCTGTCATATTTGCCTGGATCAGCAAAAAGTTCAATCTTCTTCACTGCCCCAAGGGGACCAGTGGCTGCCAGTTGGCCTTGGAATGTCATGACCATTTGTTGTCCAGTGGTAACCAACTGCTCTAGTCACAATATTTTGTTGTTCAAGGCATGCAACAACTGTGCAAGCTGTACATTCTGCATGGTTATGATGCCAAACTTGGCCACCACTGTGTTCAGCTTGTTGTAAATCCTGACAGTAGGGTCAGCCAATGCATCAAGGAGTGCCTGCAACATACTCAAACCTGGTTTCTTTCTTAATTATGGGTGGCTTTGCTGTTTTATACCAACTCCATCTGTTTCTTCTTCTTTCAAAGGCAAGCAGTGCCAGAGACCTCAAGCAGATGATGGTTTTCTGATCTCACCAATCTCCTGGTCTCAGCCTGTTTAGGATCTGTATCTTCCTTAGACCTGGGCACTTCTTTGGTTTGCTTAGTAATCCCCCTATGTTGCTAAACCAAGAGCTTTATTGCAAAAAAATAGCTACCACCCAGTCTGGTTGTTCTCTACCCAGCTGGTTTGGTTTACTTTGTATCTGAAAGTCTCTCCACATAAGGAGGTAGTGGAGATAGTGCCTAGAGAATATTCACCTGTGGAAGTACATATGAAAAGAACAAGGGTATTACAGTTCATCTGAACTGTGTGAACAATGAAGTAGGTAAGCAAAACAAGTAATAAGAAACTGATAAAACAAGAAAAGAACAGGGAGTAGTAGAAGAAGAGAGGGAACATCTGTGGGTATGAAGAGGAGAACAAGAAGGGAGTAGCAAGTAAGAAAAAGAAAAGTTAAAGATACTTTGTGGGTCGCTGCAAGAGGTTTTGGGAGTGGAGGCAGCCAGGTGTGTCCTGGTGCTGGACAATACTTAAAGCAGCGAGCCTGTTCTGACAAGATAGGCATTGCAGGCATCAGAAGGGGTAGGGTCTATTGCAAGCATGATAGTCTGGCAAAGGAGGTGGCAGTAGGGCAAATTGTCTTTTGATAAAGGCAGTATTGAAATGACCTTGGGTGCAAGGCACTAGGAGGCATATGAAGTGGAGAGTAGTGAAGTGAAGTGAAATGGACAAGTGGACCAATCTTCTAGTAAAGCAGGTGCCTTGTGAGGGAAGACCCAAGAAGAATTGATTGGGGCTCTGATATAATACAGACGGTCTTATATACTACTACAGATGGGATTCAAGCAGAGCCTAAAGTAAGTGAGGGCAGGCAAGAATACTAAATAAGGAAGTGTGAAATGGAAACTGGCCTGGTTTATGTGAGTGGGGTGATGCTGCAGGCTAAATGCTACTGGAGTGGGAATGGATGATGTGATATGGCACCATAGCGGTTTTAGTGCCATTGGAGTGGGAAAGAATGGCATACTATAATGTGATAGCAGGAGTATCACTATTGAGGTGGGAATGAGTGGCATGCTATGGCGCCATTGCGACTGTGGATTGCCTAAGAGTTGTGAGTGGTGTGAGTATCTGGGTAATTGGGTCTTTACTCTACCATGGTCCAGTGCCCGGAATGCTGTGGATACTTAGCTGACTGGTGTGGGAATGAGTCTTGGGTAGCACCAAGTCACGGTGCTGTGGCATGGGAGGAAGGAGCTAAAGAAGGCAATGTAGGAAAGAATGGAACGTAGTGTAGTCGTGAGTGTAACAAGTATATTCTGTGCAGTGGTGCTGGTGCTGTTCTGCCTCAGCAATGAGGTGGTGGAGGGTGGTGGGTGAGAAAGGTGGTGGTGTAGGCAGGACAAAGTCATTTGGGTCAATATTAGTGAAAGGGGATGAGAGATATATCAGAGTGGGCATAGCTGATGTTGCCCATATACTCCTGCTGCTCCACTCAGCAATCACCTGGTCAATGTCTTTTAACAACTCCTGCTGAACTCTTTCTTCTTCAGTGGTGGCATTGGCTTTGAGGCACAAAGTGATGGTGGTGAGGAGGTCAAGGTTAATGGGATGCTATGGGCACAGGGTGACTACTAGACACTGTTTGACTTCTCACTCAGCCAAGAGGGAAGCAGGGGCCAACTGGGCACATATAGCATTCACTAGTGTCCTTCTTTGCTAGCAAGGCTGAACAAAGGTACAGTACTGCTCACTATTGGTGAGGGTCCAGTGTTCTGAGAGTAGGCAGGGTGCTTCAAGGAGGTCATTGGTGACAACAATGGTGAAGCTAGCAATCAATTCTTAATGAAACAACCTTGGGCACTAAGTACCTTTGGTCATGTAGTGGAAGTGTAGAGTGGTGTAGTAAATGGATTAAACTCCTAGTATGCAGGTGCCCTTAGAGGGAAGATCCAAGAAAAATCAATTGAAGTTCTAACAAGTTACATGCAGGTTTATATACTACTAGCTACCTAGATTGGAACTCTGATTGAAGTGCATAAGGGCAGGCCAGGTTACTAAGTACAGAAGTATGAAGAGGAAACTGGCCTGGTCTGTATGAGTGGGGCAATGCAGAGGGATATCTGCTATTGGCATGGGAGGAGATGACAAGCAATGGCATGATAGCAGCTGTTATGTGATTGAAGGAAAAAGAGAATATGGGAATCATACAATATGTGGGAGAAACACTATTGGTGTGGGAGTGGTGCAAGTCATTATGGTGACAGATGGTGCCATCTGCAGTCTGTGTGGCATCAGTGCTTAGGTAAAAGGGGCTTTGTACTACCTTGGTCAGGTGCCTTTATACTGTAAGCTGCTGCTGTGGTGTGAGAGATGAGTATGGATGTTACTGAGTCACAGCTCCTGGATTGTGGGAAAGAGTGCCTAAAGAAGGGAATGTAGAAAAGAGAGTAGTACTGAGGTACATGGTGAGGATCAGAGCATAACAAAACCCTTCAACTATACTTATGGTACTCCAGCCCCCTCAGACTTACACCATAGGACCAGACTTTGACAGGAAGATACTATAGAGGGACCAGAAGACAATGAAGAGATGGATGTCTCTGATGAAGAATAGACCACACCATGAAACTGCATACATGAAACCATATTTCCTTCTCTTTGTTTCACCCCAGGATTAGTCCAGTGATGTACTTGGTCTCTCCCATTCTGTCTCTCTATCTGAAAAACAAAAAGCTAAAAAGATTCAACAAACAATCCTATTATTTAGAAACAGATCATCACTCTGTCATTTCTTTTCTTCTCTCTGTATCTCATTCATGTGAACCCACTATTTGTATATTGACCTTCAACCACACACTAGACACAGTGCCCATTTTGCCTTAGACTGATTCATTCAACACTAAAATACCACCATCAAGTCCAAGGAAAGTCCAGCTATGAAGATGATGAAAGCTGACCAATAAAGACAAGTTGGGCAGTACTCCACAATCACTACATAGAATTTGTTCTTTTCTTTTCTTTTCTTTTCTTTTCTTCCTTTCTTACTACAGACCAAAATAGATACAATTACAGCAATATCTACAACAGTGATGGTGGACTATCTAGGGTGAAGCTACTATGTGTCCAGTTTTTCCAGCTTGGCCACTATTCTTTCCACTTCCATGATTATTGAATCTTGCATGACCTCCAGTGCCTTGAAGTTTGTGTGGATCTGGAATAGTTCTGCTTGCACTGCATTCAGACAGCAGACTAGTGCCTGGTGCTGCTTTCAGGTCACAGTCAACTCAGGCCTTGTCACCACTGGTGCCTTCCCCTTTCTCTTGCTTCTCACCAGCACCTCTTCCTTGCTTGCACTTTTGTCCTCATTGGACACTATGAAGGGGGGCTGCTTGCTTGGGCTGGCCTTGGCAGTTGGCCTTATTGGCCTTCCCACTGGAAATAGTTAGTCTGAGATACCACTATATAATTACCACTTACCTCACATGGTCTCAATGACCACTTCTGCCCAATTGATCTTCCTTGCTCCTGACTGACCCACCATGAAACTACACCAGGCCTTCAGCCTACAGCACCATGTGCAGGTGACCCCAGCCCCTGTCTTGCATCCTTCTGGGATGCCTGCCTTCATGCACAAGTTGCAGACATGGTGCACTGGCACCTGCCCTATCAGCTGCATTGTCACTACCTGCCTCTTAGAGACAGGGACCATCTCCTTTGGCTCATCATTGTCTATCTGTGGTCACTAGCCTGAGTCAATGTGGTCATATCAACTGGGTTAGCTACTATGCACCTTTAGTGAGGACATTGTGAACCATGCATCCAGTGATGATGCCTGCTTCTCCACAATCACCATTTGCTCCATCTCCTCAACCTCCATCACTGTATCTTGCATTGGTACTGGTGGGGCCACCCTTCTTCTCTCTGCCCATTTCACACATGTTAGCTTAGCTGCATGAAGCACCCAACTCACCTCTGAATCTGGGTCCATGTTGAGCTGGAGTGCATTGACCTTGTCTTGGGCCAACTCTAATGCATCCTGCCCTTGCTGTTAGCAAATGGTATCACAGCAAGTGGTACCTGACTCACCAATGCCAACCTGAATCCCTTCATCCACATCATCTTCTCCTCCTCCAACTTGTCCCAGTTGTCCAGCATTGACTTCACAACCACCTCTGCCTGACCTATCATATCTTGAATCTTCTGGCATGTGGCCTGTTGAAGTGCTGCCCCAGTGTCATTTAGGGAACAGTGGTAGTCAAGTCAGCTCTTGAATTGGGACATGGTGAGTTGTGAAAGATGGATGAGAGAGTAGTGGTGGTGATGTTGAGAGTCTTGCACCAGTGCACATGCACTCTTAGCCATCCAGCTTCAGATCCTGCAAATCAATTGATTAGCCCACATACCTGACTGGGGACAGTCAGCATCTAAGTCCCCAGCAGATGTAGAGAGTCAGGACTCTCTGTGGTTGTATCTGGTTCTTTTCCTATACCTTATGGTCTCTTTTTCTGCAGTTTCAATTACTTACCTTGACTCCTGACTCACTTTAGTTATAATCTAGTTCCTAGTCCAATGCAGTAGTTAGTCCAGAATTACCAGACTCTACTCAGACAGACTATTTTTTTTACCTTACTATTTTCTTTTCTGTTCTTACTTACATAACAGCCTTGTATGCTGTCATTTAACAATTTTCTGGTCATAGTCAAGTCCAGGGTATGCCCAGACTATAAAAACTTGTTTCATCTTATGGGAAAGTAGCAACTTTCAGCTCACACTGTCACCATCTACTGTTTACCATCTACTGTTCACCACTACCATTCTACCACTCACCATCATTGTCTTCATCTTTCTTCACTGCTTTTACATGCATCACCATGATCTATAGTCCAGACTACCAGACTAATACACCCTAAACCATCTGGTCCACTTCTTGGACCTCCATTAAGTGGTTTCTAACTTCATCTCACTAGTCCCCTTTGCCAGAGTCCCTTTTGGGGCAAACATAATCACTCCCCCTCACAACCAAGATGACCAGGACTAGCAGGTTTTACCCCTAGTCCACTTCCAAGTGTCCTAACCACTTTACAGCATTACAGGCCCTGCTTTGTTTAGGGTTCCATCTGTGTTATATACTAGGATGGGGGTTTCTAAGGGTTCAAGTGGGATGTGATGCCTTTTGGCAAAATCTTTGTAGATAAACATGGACTGGGTGCTGCTATCAAGGTGGAAATGAAATCTCTGGTCTTGGTTTTCACTTGCACTTGCATTGAGATCTCTCAGTGCCCTGCTCCTAAGATGCAGATTGTAGGGGCTTTTGTTGGGATTTGCACATATGGGGGGGTAGGTGGAGGAGTGGAATATAAAGAGGAATTAAGCATGGCTTTTGGTTCACAGTTGCTGCCAGGCTGCTGGGCAGGCCCCTCTTGACTGGGTAAGAAGATAGGTACTATACAGTTATCAGGTGTGATTTGGAAATGGTAGGAATGTGCAATGAATCTTTCTCTAGCTGTCAGGGCACCCAACATGCCCTTCAGGCTCTGCCTTTTTCCTTGTTCTGGTATTGGACAACTTGAAAACCCAACTCTTCTTCAGGGCTGACTTATTTCTTCACCACCATGGCTAACTCTTCCATCCTTAGTGGGGTTGAAGCATCATGTCCTTTGTCTTCAGCTAATGGAATGCACCAAATTATCTTCCTTAACTTGCATTGCATGCTATGTCCTCCTTGTATGAACCTACAAGAGGGGCATTGGTCAACCTTGGGTTGCCAGCAGTCTCTGATGTGATGGCTGGTGCATTTGCAATTGAAGCACTTGGCCCAGTTGTTGGTGGTGCTGCTGAGTGCATAGACTGCATCTCCTTCATTTTCTTTGGCTAAGCCCCACATACTGATGCAGGTGGGAATTCTCCTTTCTCCAGCTCAAATATATTGCAGAGCTTCCATGGCTATGCCAGTCTTCCTGATATTGTTAAGATAGGTAGTGGGGTCATTGGCATGCTTTTCCTCTTTAAACAGCTGCATGATGATGTGGCAGGCAGTGTTTTGTTTGAGAAGGCAGATCACATGCATGTCATTAATGTCTGCCTGTTGATAGAGTGCTTCCCATCAGACTAGGAAGTTGTTAGTCCACATACCTCCTTGCTTGAATTCTTTTGATTGTCAGCATGCCCAATCCTTCTGATTGGTGGCCTAAAACAGCCCTTCAACCTCTCCTTTAAGATCTTTTCAGGCATAGGTGCCTCCTCAGCTAAGGCATGTCTGAGCAAATTGTCCAGCCTTGGGCCTTTTTAAGTGGGAGAGGATGGCAACCACTGCTTCATAGCTTTCTGCCAGTGCAATATGGGTGTTCACTTTCAACCATGCTTTCATCTTTGCCCACCATTCTTTGAATTTGGTGATGGATCCATCATACTCTCCTGGATCCAAGAACAATTCCACTTTCTTCACTGTCCCAAGGGGACCAGCAGCTGTGATCTGGCCTTGGAGTGTGGTAACTATAACCTGGGTGCTCAATACTTTGGCTTTTAGATGCAAGATTTCATTGTTTGAGGCATACAACAACTGCACAAGCTGTATATTCTGCTGGGTTATGGCTCCAAACTCAGCCACCACTGCATTCAGCCTGTCAGTTATCCTGGCAGTATGGTCAGCCAGTACATTTAGGAGTGCCTGTGACATACTCAAACCTGGTTTCTTTCTTGATTGTGGGTGGTTTTGCAGTTTTGTACCAACTTCATCTGTTTCTTCTTCTTTCAAAGGCTAATGGTGCCAGAGGTCTCAAGCAGATTATGGTTTTCTGAACTCTGTAATCTCTGGGTCTTGGCCTGTTTAGGATCCTTATCTTCTTTGAATCCAAATGCTTCTTCAGTTTGCTTAGTAATCCCTCTATGATGCTAAACTAAGAGCTTTATTTTAAAGAAATAACTACCAGCCAGTGGCATTCTGGTCCCAACCAGTCTGATTTACTTTGTATTTGAAAGTTTCCCTGCATAAGGAAGTAGCAGAGGTGATGCCTAGAGAATACTTGCTGTAAGGTATGCAAACAAAAAATACAAGGATATTGCAGTTACTTTGAACTGTGTGAACAATGAAGTAGGTGAGAAATACAAGCAATAAGAAGAAAGTAAAACAAGCAGCAAACAGGGAGTAGTAGAAGAAAAGTGGGAATATTCATAAGTACAAAGACTACCACAAGAAAACAAGGTAAAGTAAGGAAATGAAAAATTACAGATACTTGGCAGGTTACTGCAAAAGGTTTCAGCTTCTTAGCCTGCCAGGTTCATCTGCAAAGCAGATGATAGTGGTAGCAGCAGGCCTGTTCAGGTGGAACCAGCATTGTGGGCAGTGAAGGGAGTAAGGACAGTCACAAGCATGATACAGTGAGCTCAGAAACCCTTTCCATACTAATCCTAATGGCAGTGTATGCAGTGCACTGCCAAACACTGTGGGAATTTCACTTAGTGTTGGTGGAGTTGTAAATAGTACATACTCTTGGCTACAAAACTGCCCCCTAGG
>JBBPTI010000360.1:0-15453 GCA_038093995.1 Tylopilus aff. callainus | reverse complement strand
TGCATTTCTATGCATTTTTTCACATTCTTTTGCTTAGCTCATCAGTCAGGCTAGCTAGTACTTAAGGACAGCTCTTGCTATCCTGTACCCTGAGCTAGTCTTCCTTGATTATACCTCCTTTGCCCCAGACCTCAGGACCTCACTGGAGTTTGTCTCTTTGAGTCTGCTAGCTTCACAGATCAAGTCCTTGACAGACTGAGGCAGAATAAGTCCCACATTTGCTTGGGCAACAGATCATTATCACCACTGGGCTATTTAAGGTCAAGGTCAACCTTCTATCCAGAGTTGATCTTAACATAAGACTAGCTTCCTCCTTCATGCTGGTTGTTTTCAATGCAACCTCCCCCACCATGTCTAATGAGCCCAACCTCCTTTCCTTCTTTTGAAGGGACTGCTCTCCCTCCCCCTCCTCAGAATCCAAACCACCTTGCTCTCCCTCTCCTCCCCTCGATGACTCAGACAATTGTCTGACTAAAACAGATGAAGAGATCAAACAGCTCACCAGTGACCTTAGCTCCCTCCTTACTCTCCCTCACCCACCTACTCCTTCTTCTCCTCCTTCTTTGCAGAGATCCATCATATTTCAAAATTCAATCCCTCCACCACTGCCCCCTCCTACCAGAATGTTCACCAAACCTGTTGAGCTAAGAATCAGGACACCAGAAGCATACAATAGATCATATGCAAAAGTCAAGAGATGGCTGAACACAATCAAGACCTATCTGTTGGTCAATGATGAAGTATACAACAAGGAGGTGAAGAAGATAGCCTTCACACTCTCTTACATGATCAAGGGCTCAGCCAAAACCTGGGCCTCTACCTTTCAATTTGCTGTCCTAGCTTCCAACTTCTTTGGAACTTTTGCTGATTTTGAAAAGAAGTTCCTCTTAACCTTTGAACATGCCAATACCCAGCAGGAAGCCTTGAACTGGCTTTCCACCACCAAGGCCTTGAGCCTGAAACACCCCCACCCTGACACCAACCCCCTTGACTACTACTCCACCCTCTTCTCCATGAAAATGGTAGAGGCAGGACTTGACAAAACCAATGATGCCTCCATCCTTATCTTCTTTTTCACTGCTGGACTTCCTATCATCCTCATGAGGTGAATCTACTCCATGGACACTGTTCCCACCACACTCACAGACTGGCACAAGCAAGCCTGACAGTTCAAGTCCCAATGGGACCAAGCTGATTGCATTGCTCACTTGGGTGCCCCCATGCATTATACCTCACCCTAACATTGCCTTCCCCCTAAAGACCCTAATGCCATGGATATAGACCACCTCTCCCTTTCCCAAGCAGCAGAATATCAAAAGAAGGGCCTTTGCTTCTCCTGCAGAAAGCCAGGCCACATTAGCAGGGAATGTTCCTCACATCAAAAACCCCTTTCTTCTGTCCCTACCATCAGAACTGCTTGAAAGACTGTTGCCAGAGACTCCTGGAATGACAGAGAAGAAACTATCCTGAGGAATGATGAAGAGCCAATGAATGTGGGACAGTTAGCCACCATGTTCAAAGAAAAGAAGGGTTTTCAGTAGGGAGGGCTCAAGCAATGTAAACCCCTCCAGTTCACAAATTCTGTACTTGTAAATCTTTAACTATGCCAATCTCATTGACCTACCTTAAAAAAACCCTGAAAACCATTGCAACCACTGCTTTTATTGATTCTGAGGCAGAAATCAACTGCCTTGATTGGAGCTTTGCCTCTCAGAAACAGATCCCTATACAATGAATCACCCAAACCATTGTAGCCCACAATGTTGACTCTTCCTTTAACTCCTGGGTGTGCTATGTCATACACCTCTTTGTAACCATTGCTGGAGTCACCTAGTGGGGAGCAAGCAACGAAGACGAGCAAAGCGAGTCTGAGTTGCGAGCGGATTTGAACTACTGAAGATGCCCGAGTACCAGAAAGTAGGTAATAGGCGATGGGGTTTTCACATCCAAGGCCAGCCTATTTCGTCATGGGTAGACTCATCAGACCTTTATTCTGGATTTAGAACAATCGTTGTGACCCACCCTTTTATGTAAAATGGGTGGGAATGTCAGTTACTATAAGGAGCA
Source organism: Tylopilus aff. callainus (assembly GCA_038093995.1). Lineage (NCBI taxonomy): Eukaryota > Fungi > Basidiomycota > Agaricomycetes > Boletales > Boletaceae > Tylopilus > Tylopilus aff. callainus. The sequence goes on along the minus strand of JBBPTI010000360.1, from coordinate 13,386 downwards.
GAGATAACAAAAAGTGGGAAACACGCAGCGTGTAGTGCTGTAAAGTTTAAACGGCGCTTTCGAACCGCCAAACACGTTGCTAGGCCAGGAGTGACTCATCCCGAGTCATAGATAAGGATTTTTAATGTCCGCAGTCCAGGTTCTCAGGCCTGCTGTCAGATCCTACCCGATCCGGTTACTCCGGTCGGAACAAGTTCCAGTCCGGAATCCTATAGCCAATCTAAGTTAGATTGATTCCCATGGTACTTATAAACCTAAAAGATCCCCGATCAAACCTTAGTTGACATGAGAATGCCATGTGGTGTGAGAAGTGCCTGTGGCGTGGGAGAGTGCCTAGCATGTGTCAACTCGGAAACCCCCGGAATGGGGGTGGAGTGGTGTCCCTCGGTCTGTTAGGTTCCGTTAGGTTAGCCCGTTAGGGTTAGCTGGTAAATACCATTATCTCTGAGTTCCGGAAGTAGTTGGAACCATACGTACAGTTAGTGTTAGGTTAGGTCACGTAGATATCCTAGTCCACCTAGAAGTTGAGTACCTTGTCAAGGATGGATGTTGGTTCTGCATTCTACACAATTAATAAGGCTGTAAAGCGATATTACCGTAGTACCTACAGTATAGTAAGCGCAAGAGAGGCTACCATCTGGTAGTGGGGCAACTAAGAGCAGTCCTTCCACTCGGAATGGACCCACTCCTTACTAAACTCTCACTAGCGAAGTTAGCACAAGAGTGATAGGCTGCAAGCGCTCAGACGATCCGTTTCAAAGGTACTAGGATCTCACGTCAGCAAGCTTTCATTCAAAGGGGTCCTTCATAAGGTCAACAAGTTGTTCCAGATGGTTCCAGTTAAGAGCTTTATTTCCGCTCAAGGTTGCACCAGATGGCGTACCAGATTAGTATCCGGTGATGATGAGCGTCGGCCAGGGGTGTTACTTTCAGCAGCAGTTGAGATCAAACAACCAGATCTATGCCTCCAGTATTCTGTACTGGCGAGAGAAACATAGGAAAGTGTATGCCGTAGAATGGGTACGGGTTCACAAACCTGCTCATCAAGCCTTTCTAATACGATCTTTTTCCAAAGACTGGTAAGGTCAAAGAAATTACGTGTGTGTTTCTGCGACACAATAATCTTGCGGTTTAAGATACTAGTCTGTCGCGCATCAGGCACCCAGACCTCAGTTCCACTTACAGAAGAGGTGGCAAAGACTTTCACCACCCGACCGGAAACATCATCGGAAGGGTCATCAGGCGGGGCAGGGTATTCCGAAGACCACTGCCTGTGTTCGGCAAAATATAGCCAGTTTCGCATGTATCCTAAGATCGTATCACCCAATTCTCTTGCATGAAAATAGTTCCAAGCGGGATTGAAATGGGATTTAAGGACTAGTACTTCCGGGCTGTCCCGGTCGGAACCATTATCCAACCTTTTTTGCCATCGTACCAGTGCATTATCCTTTTTCCATTTCAGTACCAACGCCCGTGGGTAGCCACGATGTTCATACAGGTTTACCAGATCCTGTACAGCTTCGGAGTAGTGTTCTATTTTACTACACAAAGTGGCGAGGCGTGACAGTTCACTGATGAATGTCCCTTGTTTGACATCTATTGGGTGAGCGGAAATCCATGGAACTCTTTCAAGGTGTGACTTTGCTTTCCTATATGGCATGTGTTGGAGAGACCCCCTATGGTCCACATATAATAGCATATCCAGGAAGGGGAGAGTGCGGTCACATTCCCAAGTGAGGTTACACCCATCGATTTTGATAAGATTGGCCACAAGGTTCCGGGCGGAAGTCTCACAATCCGAATAGACCAGGGCCAGACAGTTGTCGATGTACCTGCCATAAAAAATAATGTCAGGGTGTTCCAGTACCTGATGTTTCTTTTCAAAGAATGCCCCGTAGAGGTTAGCGAGGTCAGGGGAATCAGCAATGCCCATGGCAAGGCCACGGAGTTGAACATAAGGTATATTTTGGAACTGTGTAACGAGCTCAGTGTTGCCAATTTGAGGCGCTGTCTTAAACGCTAATTGTTGTTTCCTATTTTCTTCAGAGTTGTGGGAGGGAATACTCCAATAGTGCTCCATGTAGAGGGAATATACAATGGAGAGGCAAGATTCTAGTGGAATTGAAGGGTAATATGCCACGACGTCTCCCGTGACGATGAAAAATTGTCGTCCTGGAGTAAAACTGAGCTTGCTCAATTTTTGCGCCAAGTCTTTGGTATCATGTATGATGGTTGGCGCCTCTTGAATAAGAGGTTTGAGCATTTTGGAGCAGAATTTGGCGGCTGGGTTTTGAATTGCCGAGTGACAGGGAAGTATCGGTCTAAACTTCACCGGTTCTTTATGGATTTTAGGGATTCCATAGAAAGTAGGAATGTGGTGCTTTTCACCCTCAGGGGTAACCTTCGAAAGAAAGAAAGCATCCACAGAACCCAGATGTGAAACGACCTCGGGCACAAAGGCAAGGAGGCGTCGAGTAGAACGGGCAAGACGATGTCCCGGGTGCTATGCACAAGGGGACGAGTAGCGAAGTAAAGCAAAACGGAAAATGAATCAAACTCCTTATAAGCGGGTGCCTTGTGAGGGAAGACCCAAGAAGAATTGATTGGGGCTCCAATAATTTACAGGCGGTCTTATATACTACTACAATCGGGATTCAAGTGGAGCCTAAAGTAAGTGAGGGCAGGCTGAGATACTAAATACGGAAGTGCAAGGTGAAAACTGGCCTGGTCCGTGTGAGGGGGGCAATGCTGCGGGCGAAACGCTACTGGAGTGGGAACGAGTGGCGAGCGAAGGCGCCATCGCGAGGTTAATGCCATTGGAGTGGGAACGGATGGCATACTATGGCGTGCGATGCGCGAGTAACGCTATAGGCGTGAGACCGGATGGTGATATGAGGCGCCATTGCAACTGCGGATTGCCTAAGTGCTGCGGCCGGCATCAGTAGCCGGGTGACCGGGGCTTTACTCTACCGTGGTCCGGTGCCCGGATGCTGCGGCTATCTGTGCTTACTGGTGTGGGAAAGGGGGCGCGGGCAATACCGAGTCGCGGCGCTGTGGCGTGTGTCAAAGGGGCTAAAGAAGGCAATGTAGGAAAAGAATGGAACGCAGCGTAGCCATGAGCGTAACACGACCCCCTCCTTAAGGTCCAGATTCCAGATGGACACCGGGGAAAAGAGCACGAATGGCGGAGTGAGAGACAGGACGAGGGGCGGAAGGGTGGGCACGGTGGAAGGCGGCGAGGGCATCAGGAGAGTGAGCGAGGTTAGCACGAGGTTCCCAAGTGCGCTCGGAGATATCATACCCCTTCCAATGGACCAAATACTGAAGGCCGCAGCCGGCCAGGCGGGAGTCAACAATGTACTCGACCTCGTATTCAAGGGTAGCGGGGTCAGCAGCCAGGGAAGAGGGATTGGGAGTAGGAGGGTGCTGACCGGGGAGCGGGGCTATGAACGGTTTAACCTGCAAGACGTTGAGGACGGGGTGAATACGATAGGAAGCGGGGAGGTCGAGACGGACTGCGTTCGGGCCGACGAGACCGACAACAGGGAAGGGCCTGATCCAGCGATCAGTGAGCTTCGGAGTGCCCAGAATAGAGAGGTGCTCAGTGGAGAGCCAAACCTTATCCCCAATTGAGTAGGAGGGGGCCAGAGAACGCTTACCCACGGCTGCTCGCTTCATTGTATCTTGCGAGGCGTGGAGGCATTCCTGGGCCTCAGCCAAGTGGTCGGCATACTGGTTGGCGAGGTTGTCGGCTGTGGGGGACTGGGTAACTGTGGGTTCTATTCCGAGAACCGGGGCGTAAGTGTGGGTGAGCTGGAAAGGGGACTTGCTGGAGGCGGAAGAGACTCTGGAGTTGATTGTGAACTGCGCGAGTGGAAGCCAATCAGACCACGAGTCGGGGTGGTCCGCGCAGTAAGTCCGGAGATACTGTCCTACCTCTCGGTTCATCCGTTCTGTTTGCCCGTCGGTCTGCGGGTGATAGGCGGTGGACAGTCGTTGGTCTATCTGGAGCTGGCGACAGAGATCTGTCATAAGACGTGAGGCAAACTGGGGCCCCCGATCCGAGACGATGGACTTCGGGAGACCGTGGTGCTTCCAGATGTGGTGCAAATAGATATCGGCGAGATCAAGGGAGATGCAGGTGGAGTCGCAGGGGACGAGCTCGACCGCTTTGGAGAAGCGGTCAATGACCATGAGTATGGCTGTGTACGAATTGGAGAGGGGGAGTCTGGTAATGAAGTCCACGGATATATCTTGCCAGGGCCCGGCCGGGATTGGCAAAGGCTGGAGGGGCCCTGCGGGAGGCTTATTAGTGGGCTTTGTCTGAGCGCACCTTGGACATCTCTTCACGTAGTCGGCGGCGTCTATGGCTAGGGAGGCCCAGTCGTAGTGCTGGCGGAGTAACTCCACTGTGCGTGCAACTCCGGGATGGCCGGCTACCGGCGCATCGTGATGTAGTCGGAGCACCTCTGGTCGACAAGCCGGGGGAACGTATACCCTACCATCCTTCATCCGGCATCCATCCTCAATGTGGTAACCCTGGCTCTCTAGCTGTTTTTGCACTGGGGCTGGGAGCTTGATGGTCTCATGCGAGATCTGGTCGGTCAGTCGATCTCCGGAGTGATGCAATACTGTGGTCTCCTCGGTACTCCGTCCGTCGGCCCTTTCCTGGCGCCCTTGATTGCGCATGCGAACCTGTATCTGTTCGGGAGGAATCACTACCACATCGTGATTGTCCTCGGCGTCTCCAACCGCTAAATCCTCTCTCCGCGAGAGTGCATCGGCCTTTCCCATGGTTGTCCCAGACTTATGGCACCACTTAAAGTTGAAGCGGGAGAGGTACTGGGCCCATCGGGCTTGTCTCCGGTTGAGATTCTGCCTTGTCATGAACCACTTGAGGTTCTCGTGGTCGTTCCATACCTCAAACTGCTGTTCGGCCCCTTCCAGGTAGTGGCGCCAATCTTCCAATCCTCTAATCACGCTCAACATCTCCTTATCGGCTATGGGGTAGTTGCGTTCCTCTGGGGTCATTGCGTGGGATGCGTAGGCGACCGGGTGCCACTTTTCTTCTTCTTCCACTAGCAGGACCCCACCGGTTGCGTAGCTGGAGGCATCACATTCGAGTCGGTACCTTTTATTATGATCCGGGTAAGCGAGGACGGGGGCGGTGGTGAATGTCTCTTTGAGGCGGTCAAAGGCCGCCTGTCGCTGCTCGGTCCAGCAGAAGGGTTCGTCTTTCTTTGTTAGGTCATGGAGCGGCCGCGCGATGTGGGCGAAGTCCTGTATGAAGCGGCGATAGAAGTTGGCCATGCCTAGAAAGGCCCGTACTCCTTTGACATTGGTTGGGACCGGCCATTCCTTTATGGCGGTGACCTTGCTCGGGTCCATGCTTACCCCGTTTACTCCTACGATCATCCCGAGGAATTCCAACTCTTTTACTCTGAAGGTGCACTTTTCCGGTTTGACGAAGAGGTCGTTTTCATGGAGTCGCTTGAGCACTTCAAGAACTACTGCCTCATGGGCTTTTTGGTCGTCCGAGGGGGTAAAAATCAGGAGGTCATCAATGTATACCATGACGTTCTCGGACATGTCCGCGAAGATGTCATTCATCATGGTCTGGAAAGTTGCGGGGGAGTTGCATAGCCCGAAGAACATTACCAATGGCTTGAAGGCCCCCCTGTGACAGGTGAAGGCGGCCTTCCATTCATCTCCCTCTTTGATCCAGACATTATTGTAGCCCCAGCGGAGATCCATCTTGGTGAAGAGGCGGGCGGTACGAAGCTTGTCGATCAGCTGGGCGATGAGGGGGAGCGGGTAGTTGTTGCGGACCGTGTGCTCGTTAAGATACCGATAGTCCTGTACCATGCGCTTCCGGCCATCCTTCTTTGGCACAAAGAAGACCGGGGAGGTCTGTTCGGACTTCAAGGGTCGGATGTATCCCTTTGCGAGTTGCTCATCCACAAAGTCGTCGACTTCCTTTTGTTCCTGTGGGCTCAGGGGAATATTGCGGCCCTTCTTCGGTACGAAGCTGTCCTTCAGCTCGATGGCGTGATCCCACGGTTTGCGGACTGGCATCCTCTCGGACTCCTTCTGCTCAAAGGTCTTGAGGTAGCGATGGTACACCGGGGGTACTAACTCCCGAGGAGCTTTTCCTTCTTGCTGTTTTCCGGTGCCCCGCTGTTCCTCGGTGACCCGGACTTCCAATTCCTCGGCTCTGTGGACGACCCGCAATACCCCGGAGTAGTTGCATAACTCTGGGCAGTCCGGCATGTGGACCGTACCGGTTTTCCAGTTGATCTGTGGGTTGTGCTCTTTTAGCCAAGTATACCCCAAGATCAGATCTTTGCTTCCCAGGTCGGTTACCTCTACCCGGGTCTTCTCCACATGACCCTGGTATTCCAATAGAACAGTGGCCGCATGGGTGACAGGCCCCGCTTTGTTCGGGGTTCCATCGGCGTTATAGATGTATATGGGCTGTTCAAGTTCTTCAGTAGGGATACGATGCTGACGGACGTACTCTCGATGTATGAAGGATGACTGGGCCCCGCTGTCGAGCAAAGCGGAGGCGGGCATGAAGTCACCGGAGTGGGTCTTAATCTGAACCTGCATTAGTATCTCTTTTCTTTTCTGCTGCCCTAATATGCGTATCTGGGGGGGGTTAGTCGGGGTTTCTTTGCGCGCGTGCGGAGGGAGATACTTAGTAGAGGAATTAAGCACGGCATTTGGTTCACGGTTGCCGCCGAGCCGCTGGGATGCGGACTCCTCTAGACCGGGCAATCTAAGGGGAATACACCACTCTCGGTCTTTAGAAATGATAACATGGGTGATAGGGGCGCGCTTGTTAGGAACTTTACTGGCCTTTGGAACACCCGACGCGTTCCCTAGGCCCTGCCTTTTCCCTTCATCTGGGATCCTTCGATTGGAAAATCCTGGTCCATCTCCGGGTTGTTTCTCTTGCGTATTTCTTCTGCCAACTCAGCAATCCTAACCGGGGCTTCGGGTCCGGTTGATTCTTCTCCTTCTGCCAGCGGTATCCTCCGCAGCGTTCTCCTTTTGGTGCAATATGAGCTGTGCCCACCGTGAACAAACTTACAGGCTGGGCATTGGTTTATCTTGGGCTTCCGGCATTCTCTGATTCAGTGGCCAGTTTGTTTGCAATTGAAGCATTTGGCCCGGGCGTCGCTGCTTGGGAGGGCATATACATCTTCTTCAAGGTTCTCCCGCGCTAACCCTCGATTGCTAATCCTCGCAGGGGCCTTCCTTTCGTACCCCCTGATGAAGCCGAGCGCTTCCATTGCGCATCCGGTCTTCCTAATGTTGTCCAGATAGAGCGCTGGCTTGTCCTGGCGCTTTCCCTCTTTGAAAATCTGTAAGATGATGTGGCAGGCCGTATTCTGTTCCAGGAGGCGGATTGCGTGCATATCGTCAATTTGGGCTTGCTGGTATAGAGCTTCCCAGCGGACTAAGAAGTCGTCGGTCCGCATGTTCTGCTGTTTGAACTCTTCCAGCTGGCAGCATGCCCAATCCTTTTGATTTGCTGCGCAGAAGAGGCCTTCGATCTCGGCCTCGCAGTCCTTCCACAGATACGTGTTGCCTCGGGCTAGGCGTGTTTGCGCGAATGGTCCGGCCTTTGGTCCTTTAAGTCGGGAGAGGACCGCTACCACCGCTTCGTAACTTCCTGCGGGGGCGACGTGCGCGTTGATTCGGAGCCATGCCTTCATCTTGGCCCACCATTCTTCGAATTTGCTAATGGACCTGTCATACTCGCCCGGGTCTTGGAACAGTTCAACCTTCTTTGAAGTACCTGGAGGGCCCGCTGTGGCGATCTGGCCCTGGAGTGTCGCTACGGTGGTTTGTCCGACTGTCACCAGCTGCTCGAGACGGATAATCTCGTTGTTGGACGCGTGCAGCGATTGTGCAAGTTGGATATTCTGCATGGTGACGGTGGTGAACTCGGCCGCAATGGCAGCGAGTTTGTCCGGTAGAGGAATAGTGGGGTCTGCGATGGTATCGAGGAGTACCTGCGACATATTGAAAGCGTACTTCTTTCCTGATTATAGGCGCCTTGTGTTTTTTATACCAGCTGCGGCTGGGTCTTTCAAATGGGAGGGGCGCTAGAGGTCTCGCGCGGACTATGGTCTTCTGATCTCGATAGTCTCCTGGACGCGGCCTATTGAGGATCCTGATTACTCTTCCTTCAGGATGCGATGGGCGTTCTCTCGGCTTGCTAAGTAATCCCCCTATAGCTGGTGCCGGGAACTTTAGATCAAGTAAATCTGTAAACAAAAACTACCAGTCGTCCTGGGGTGCTGACTCTGCCCAGTTGGTAGGGATGGTCTCGTAGCAGAAGTTGCAGCCTCGCGTGCCGGTGGGAGTGGAGATGATAAGGGAGTATTTGCCTGTAGGTAGCTGTAAGGAAACCAAAAGGGTATTGCGATCAAACTGAACACGGGTGAGAAGGCGATAAATGCAGAACACAAGTAGCAAGAAAGAAATAAAACAAGAAGCTAAAAGGGAGTACCAGAAGAAAAGCGGGAACATCCTTGGAAGTGAAAGCTAATACTAAAAAGGGAGGGAGGCACAAAGATGTAAGTACAAAAAGAAAAACTAAAGGAACTTGCTGGGCCGCTTCAGAAGGTTTCTTGGGCAGAGGCGGCCTGGCTCGTTGAGACTGCGCACCAGTACGGTACCGGATGTCCCGGATTGTTTCGGGTGCGAGTGGAATGGCGGAAAGCGAAAGGGATGGCGAAGGCGATCCGGCCTACAGCAGGCACGGTAGTCTGGCGAAGGGGGGAGTGGGGCGGCGAGCTCTGCCTCTATACGAGCGCAGTACTCCTGGTAGCGGCGGGTCTGTTCCTCGGCTTCGGCGATGAGCTGGCGAGGAGTGGATGGTGAAGGGATAGGTGGTGTGGGAGGAACGAAATCGTTTGGGTCAGTGTCAGCGACGGGGGATGGGGGATAAACAAGTGTGGGCGTATCTGAAGCCCTGGACCTCGCGGCGAAGTCTGCGATTGCCTGGTCAATCTCTTCCCACAGCTCTCTCTGCTCTCTCTCAGCAGCAGCAGCAGCGTCGGCTTCGAGGCGGGAAGCGACGGTGGCGAGGAGGTTGAGGTTGATGGGGCAAACTGGGCGAGGGGCGACTACTAGACAGTGTCCGCCTGTTGAGCTGCCAACTACAACAGCGGGGGCCGACTTGGCACATGTACCGTTCACTAGTGTCCTTCCACGTCAATAAGGGGGACGCGGGTTCTGCTCTGCTTACTGATAGCGAATAGGTTGGTGATGGGTGGGGTGTTCGGGGCGGCCGAAGAGCGACAGCGGTGAACAGGACAATCAATTCTTAATGAAACGACCTCGGGCACAAAGGCAAGGAGGCGTCGAGTAGAACGGGCAAGACGATGTCCCGGGTGCTATGCACAAGGGGACGAGTAGCGAAGTAAAGCGAGACGGAAAATGAATCAAACTCCTTATAAGCGGGTGCCTTGTGAGGGAAGACCCAAGAAGAATTGATTGGGGCTCCAATAATTTACAGGCGGTCTTATATACTACTACAATCGGGATTCAAGCGGAGCCTAAAGTAAGTGAGGGCAGGCTGAGATACTAAATACGGAAGTGCAAGGCGAAAACTGGCCTGGTCCGTGCGAGGGGGGCGATGCTGCGGGCGAAACGCTACTGGAGTGGGAACGAGTGGCGAGTGAAGGCGCCATCGCAAGGTTAATGCCATTGGAGTGGGAACGGATGGCATACTATGGCATGCGATGTGCGAGTAACGCTATAGGCATGAGACCGGATGGCGATATGAGGCGCCATTGCAACTGCGGATTGCCTAAGTGCTGCGGCCGGCATCAGTAGCCGGGTAACCGGGGCTTTACTCTACCGTGGTCCAGTGCCCGGATGCTGCGGCTATCTGTGCTTACTGGTGTGGGAAAGGGGGCGCGGGCAATACCGAGTCGCGGCGCTGTGGCGTGTGTCAAAGGGGCTAAAGAAGGCAATGTAGGAAAAGAATGGAACGCAGCATAGCCATGAGCGTAACAAGATGCCAGAGGCACTGTTCTGCTAAAACAGATAATGAATGCATTTCAGTGCATTTTGCGCCCAAGAATGGTGTTGGCCTCGGCCATCGTAAGCCTCCGGTAGTCCTTCGGGTTACTGATCGATTCAAGGGTTTTCTCAATGATCCAGGTACGCTTGGACACCGCAATGCCGAGGTTCTTGTCAGTTGGTGTGACAACTAGGTCGTTGTCAGACAGGAACATATGGATTTCTTTAACTCTGGGACCAAGCGGTTTAAGGTGGTAGTCTGAGGTTGACTCCGTAGGTATATTGTGAATTGTTTGTTTAACAAAGTCAGCGCCCTTTTGGAGTGCGAGTTCCATATAATGCGGTAATGATGGTGCGTTCCGACCAGAGTGGGTTCGGACATCATAATCGGGATCATAATTTGAGTGTTCATTATCAAGAGCTAGAGCTAAGCACCATCGTAGTCGTCGTTCAAAGTCGGACCAAGCACTAGTAATAAGTCGTGGATTACTAGAGTCATGGAACATGTATTTAGTTCCAACCGATAGGTGAATTTCTAACTCCTTCGGGATACTAACCCCGGGGCCGGTGTGCATGCTGTTTCTGTAACAGCAAGCTTCGATAATGTGCAAAGGTACATACAGAATAAGTATCTTAGCTGCTACCGGTAAAGGGAGGTCACATAAAAAGTCTGGAACGGTATGGGGGAAGGGATACTTGTATTTACAGAGTTGTTGATGAAGTTGTAAACTACTCATACAAGAGTGCATCATCATCGTCTGGGAACATTGCCTCTTCGTCACTGAGGAGGAGTAAGTCCTTGTCAATGTATGTGAGTAACTTAGGGTTATGAGGCTTTCCTAGCCTCCCTAGGGTGCATTGTAACCCTAAAAAGACCTAATTAGGAAGTAGGGTTCCCAATATGGTAAGTCAATTTCAAGATTTAATATATAGTGTAAATGTCCTAGCTAATTGTGATGTTCAATTTTAACCTATAAAATATATATACTAATGTGACAACATATGCACCCATCAAAGAATATACAATAAAAGTATAGTGGGGTTTACTATATACATTGTGGATGAACAGGGAAAACATCAGGTGGACAGCATACTATTTGAAGGAGATATTGCTACTAGCTAGTGATATGTTCATCCTAGACGGACACACACACTGCAGTGACACATCACGTGGTTTATTTGTTGTGCATGCATGCGTGTACACTCAAACACAGCCGAAAGCTCAGCCACATCAGCCAAAGTCACAATTCTGATCCTCAGTTAGGCGTGTCTGGAGTCCTCCCAACTCATATCACTAAACTTGGAGCCGATGTTGATGCGCTGTTGACCTAAGCTGATGTGCTGATGGCTCAAGTTAGCGTGGTTGTCCGGCTTTCCATAATGTACCCCTTTTGCATGCATGCATTGTCCGTCTTGGATGGACATACATGGTACAGTAATGCATCACGTGATGTACCCCTTTGTGTGCGGGTGTGTCCATCCAAGACGGACATGCAGGTACAGAAAATAAATGTTACACATTGTCTTGCTGATGTTGCAGTGAGATGGACACCCAAACACAATATTTATTACACAATGAAGCTACAAGGGTAAGCAGTAGGCAAATTATGTATGCAACATCTCATCTCTTTGGCAAGTTGCTCAGCTTTTGCCCTGACGTCCTCAATCGTACTGATCGGATCCAGTCACCTGCCAGGGACATAACGGAACTGTTCAGCAATTAATCAAACAACTCAGGGGCACAACACACACTGCATTGCAACACCACCGGCACTATGCGTAGTACATGGACGCTGATGGACCCACAAGGCGTACATCACGTGACACGTTGCAGCACAGCGTGTGTCTGTCTTGGACGGACCTGCATGTGCACAAATAATAAATTACGTGAGATTGGTTACTGCTCCACATGTGTCCGTCCTAGATGGACACATCGCTTGTCGGTAGCAATACGCCACATAATACGCTGCCCCAAGGTTTGCTGAATTAAACTGCTCTCGCCCCATTACATATTCACCGTCCATTATCAAACAATCGACTGCATGTACAAACCCTTGATGCCGCTAATCAGTCCATTTAACCATTTGAAGGTACAGTACTCCATTCATCTCCATGATTTCTCCATTGTCTAGGTTAATGATCCATGCGGCGGCTGCATTCCCGATGATATATAATCCAAAGTAAGTACTCGACCATCTACTTGGATTCACTTTCTAGGACCAATCAAAACGATCACGCAAAGCATACAAATGCCCACTCTCAGCATCACAGGAGCGATTCTTCTGCTTGGCGCGACGGAGACTATGCCGTGGACGGTCACCACGTGGCAAACACTAACAGGTCTACCTGGCGCCCCTTGGTTTACGACTGCGGATGCAGATGAAGACGCACCTGCTCCAAACTGGAAAGCATGGACGACCCGAAAAGCGCGAGCAGTCAAAGCATACACTGAATCTCTCTGGAACTGCGGGAGTCATGACGCACAAATAAAAATGTCGAAGAGCCGAGACGGTGAAAACCAACAGGCTGGATGTATTGCATGGCGGGAATTCGTTGACTCCAATTGGACGCAGTCATGGAAAATGCCCAAGGTCATTGACCAGGTATTTAAGGACAATGGGTGCATGCCGTACAACGCGATGGCAGAGTTGGATGTAAAACAGGTGCGTATCAACGTCATTACTACTATACACCACACTCAATGCTATTAGCTTCCGCACGCCGACGATTTCATGCTCAACGCGAAGGTATTGCGTCCACTCGCGACCCAACTATTTGGCAAAGACGCATTTCTAAAAACATCGCAAACAATTAAGCCCCAGGTTCGTCGTTTTGTCGAGGTGATAATGGTCAATACGTGGAACCGCTATCGCCGGAACTTGGCCCTGGAATTGAGGAAGTTGGAAGCTGGGAAAACCGAGATTGCAATCATGTGGTCAGGTAAGTCGCACATTGCTAAGTCGTAACGTTCAATACTGATCGTATTTGCACAGAGCTGTCAATGCCCAGTGCATGTCCCACTGTGTTGCAGCTAAAGAAATATATACTTCTAGTTCAACGTATAATGCATATTATGACACTCTACAAGGACAGCGTGTCGATGCAAGAATTAGAGGACAAGAAACAGGAGCTGGAGGCAATGTTGGCGTCTGTGCGGCAAGACGACACGCAGAGGGGATCGATTGAAAGTGAGTCCCGAATCATGAATCACTACTTAACTTTATACAGTGGATGGGGTTATTATAATTACAACTACACAACAAATATTTGGCCAAAATAAAAGTTGTAGCATGTAGATAGACCCATTGGGATATCCCAAATCAATTTTCAGAGGAAATGGTGGTC
>JBBPTI010000358.1:0-15475 GCA_038093995.1 Tylopilus aff. callainus | reverse complement strand
ATCAAACTTTGACAGATATGACAGGTAGTTACACAATTGAGTCAATGACATATTGAATTGAATTGACTGTATCTGCATGGATACATATTCAAATGACATCAATATTTTTTTCACACATAGCCAGGAGCATGTTCTTTCAACCACCCACTTACACTTTGGCTCTATTTGTTCTTTCCAGTGAGTCATATAATAAACACTTCAAAATCTCAAAACATTGACTCAATTTTGGAAGTCACTGTACCTTGATACTAAGAATGCACATTCCACTTTGAACTTGTGCAAACACATTCAGAGCTGTTGGAGAGTCAAGGCCCTTAGTGCAGCCAATGATGCTAAAGATATCAGCAAAGTTTGGACTAAAATTGTTCACAGTATTCTACAGAGTGGTTCTATTATCATGGCATTTCAACAGAAAGGTCAAGGGAAAGTTACCTATAGTAATCATCAACACACCCATGTGAAAACATGGTGTATTGGTCTGTGTGTTGAATGGCACAACCAGTGACTGGGATTCTAGTGTGGAAATTGTTCATTGGGTGGTAGAAAACCTGCAGCCATTTTCAATAGTCAATGATCATGCCTTTTTGTGCCTAATGAAAACCAGGAGACCAGAGTACTATATACCATCCATAGCAATGGTATTGCACAATGTGAAACAGGTGTTCACATTGACATGCAAATAGGTAGCTAAGATGTTGCAAGCAGTACCTGATATTGTTCTGGTGAAAAGAGTACTAAGGCAATTACCAGGAATATGACAGTTAGATCAACTTCTCAACTGATGCATGGACCTTGAAACAACCTTGGGCACTAAGTACCTTTGGTCATGTAGTGAAAGGGTAGTGGAGTGTAGATAAAGATAATTATCCTCTTTATAGCAGGTGTCCTGTGAGGGAAGACCCAAGAAGAATTGATTGAAGTTCTGCCTCCTGAAAAGCAGGTTTATATACTACATGGTACCTAAGTTTGGACTCCAACTAAACTATGTGAGGGCTGGCAAGGTTATCAAGTAAGGTAGTGCAAGTAGAAAATGGCCCTGGTCTATGCAAGTAAGGCAATGTCAAGGGAATATTGCAATTGGAGGAAAAAGATAATGCAGGAATTGTACAATGTGAGGGGGTATTATCATTAGTGTAGGAGGAGAGTGCAGAAGAGTTGCATATGATGGCACCATCTGCAGATACTATATTGTCAGCTACTTAGATAATAGGGGCTTTATGCTACCCTGGTCAAGTACCCTGATGCTGTAAGCCATGACTGTGGTGTGGGAGATGGATTCAGGTGATATCAAGTTATGGCTTGGGGGCATGGGAGAGGAGTGCTGCAAGTGGGAGTTTAGCAAGTGAGCATAAGAGAGTGTAAGTGGAGTATGTAGCAAGGATCAGAGCATAATAGACCTCCCCCAACCACCATGCATATGTGGCCTTCATAGCACATCTGGAACAGAGGAGACAGCCACTGAGTTTCCCATTAGACATAGTTGAAGTTCCAAAGATATATGACTTACTGTATCATGTCCCAATGAGAATCTGACTTGCTGGATCTAGTTCCACACTGAGATTGAGCTGGCCAAAACATTCATGAATGTTCTGGAAACATTCAATATACCAGAAAAGGTTAGATTTTATGTTCAACACTTACCACATAGTACTAAACCTAATTCACAAAGATACTAAGTGTCATCTGTGTTAAGATCAACTCTGGATAGAAGGTTTACCCTAGCCTTGAATAGTCTGGTGGAGACAATGATCTGATTGCCCAACTAATGTGGGACTTATCCTGCCTCAGTTCTAGTGGGCTCCAAGATCTGGTGTGAAGGAGGTATGATCAAGGAAGACTAGCTTAGAGTACAGGATAGCAAGAACTGTCCTTAAGTACAAGCTAGTCTAGCTGATGACTAAGTAATAGAATATGAGGAAACATACAAGAAGGTGCAAGAAAAAAGTGATAACAATTGAATATGATCAGAACACATCCTGTGTCAAATCAAAGGAGTAAGCATAGGAGCAAGGCAAAAGGAGTAGTCTTAGTAATACAAGAAACAAAGAAAAAGATGGTGGATAATGAGTCAGTAGGCAAGTTGTAACAATCTGTAATAACACATTGAATAACAATGTGATGATTGATGTGCTTGAAGAGCAGGTACTTGAATATAGTGGGGCAACAGGTCACACAGACTGCTTTCTGCATATTATCAACCTATTAAAAAAAAAGGTGTTGATCACCTGCTCAATGATAGTCAAAACCACAAGTTGCAGGAGCTTGAAAAAATGGCCAATGTCAAAGATATCACAGTAGAAAAGATGGATGATGGTGAGGAGCACAAGAACATTGCTAAGAACAATGCTGAGGAAGAATGGGTTGATGAAGTCAAACAGTTGAGCAATAAGGAGCAAGCTGGACTGATAATGGCCATTTTACCAGTCAAGTTAGCACTAGTGAAGGCAAGCAGAATTGAACTTCAAAGACTTACCAATATCCTAATCTTTGTTCCTAGATTCAAAAGCTCACCTTCCAAATTGTTTGCTCTTCAACTTGCTACCTTCCTGCCTGAAAAACCATCTTGGAGGAGCAGGGCAAACAAGTTACATTAATCCCACATGACATGCCAATACAATGGAACTCAACATTTGATTTACTCACTTATGCATTGAAGCATTATAAGACTATTGACAGGGTGATGCAGCTATAGGAGTTGGGCTTGAGGAAGCTAGAGTTAGACAACAAGGAGTGGGAGCTTCTTGAACAACTGTCTAATATCCTCAGTGTGAGTCATGTCACACTATTGTCACACTGTGTAAGCAGTCACTCATATTGTATTCCATAGGTCCTCAAGGATGCAACATTCTTTTTCTCCTGTTCCACCCCTAACCTTGTAACAGTAATCCCAGCAATAGATCACATAAATCAAATCCTTGCCACCAAATCACTTGATAACCAGTACATGCTTTCCATCCATGCAGCACTTGGAACAGCCAAGAAGGCACTTAATCAGTACTACAAACTCATGGATAACTCAGCAATATATCATATTGTGATGAGTGAGTACACAATATCATTCTACCTATCAAACTACTGACAGAACAATAGTTCTACACCCCCATCACAAATTAAACTATTTCAAGACCACCCATTGGAAGGATATATGAATTTCAACTGCAGAGAGCCTCATCAAAGAGGAGTTCAAGCACACATATTTATGAACAGATGAATAAGATTCAGGGGACACTGATAGTGAGTCAGAAGGCAATGTGAAGGAAACCAAGGTATGTTGTCCAGTTACATGAACAATGATGCTAATATGATCAAATCTAGTCCACCAATGTTTTCAATAGTCCTGTGGCACTCACTCCTCCAAAAACAAACAATTGATGCAATAAAATCAATTGGTATCTTGGTGCTGATGTTGAACACATCACTGATGTGCTTGCTTGGTGACAAGAATGATGTTCCCTCTTTCCTCAACTCTCCCACATGGCCCTTGACTACCTCATGATTCCTGGTAAGTGAACAACACATTGGTTTGAACATATTAAGATTACTCTATTATTCAGCTACATCAATTGAGGTTGAGCAACTGTTCAGTTGTGGTCATTTTATCTTCTCTTATGTTCAATCAGGCCTCTCTGCTCAGTCAATGTATGCACTTTTGTATCTTAGCTACTGGAGCCAGTTGAAATTTGTCAACACTGAAGATCTCAAGATGGTAGCCAAGCTCCTGGATGTTGTGAACAAGGTCATAGTACTAGAGGACAATGATATCTACTGGTTGTACCCCACTACTAGTATTGTTTTGTCATACTGTAATGAATGCCTGCACTACAGGTAGATCCATGTCATATTCACAGTTTTATTGCACCTGTGAGTAAGGGTACCAACACTATGCAGGTAAGGGTGCAGGTGGTGTCTTGGACACCCCTGGGTTTACCTGTGCAAAGCCCTATGCATAACACCTCCCCACAGTTGCCTTCATACAGATGGCTACAGTACTTTCCATGCTTTTCGAGCAGGTGAAAACCCACAAAAAGTAACTAAAAGTACATGAAAAGCACATGGAAAATAAGTTGCCATGTTACTGATGCACATGCTTGATCACTGAATTCACAGGACCGTGTGAATCAGTGATATATCAACCATAGCACTGGCAGTAAGTACTGACCTGCCATTATACATGTCCTATGGCAAGCTGATATATCATTCACATATGTAGGGATGGGCCCATCTGGTATATTGCTCAGGCTTGATCATGTGATGATGAATATGTTGAAGTTGGAGCAAGCTTGGCTGCAATTCTGAGCATCACCAGACTGCACTGCAACAATGGTGCACATTGTAGTTCATTATTTATTATTCCATTCTCATATCATTTATACTTTTCAGTGCATACATTATTGTTTTTGACCCATGCTCGTGCATAGATGATGGGCCAAGCATGCCCTTGTTTGTTTCTGATCTTGTACAACTATTCTGACCAACATAGTATTTAGTTTGAACTTGTATTGCCTGTCACCTCAGTCCATTGTCTTGAGCACATGACAATTGAGGTGAGGCCTTTTTCTTTTGTATCATTATACCTACTTGAGCTGACACTGTACATAGTAAAGCTGTCCCTTGATAGGTAAATTACAGTCTGTTGTCTCGAGCACACAATGACTGAGTAAAGCTGTCCCTCGATAGCCTTCATGCGCATATACCTCATCCTATAGGTTATTGAGCCCTGTGCTTACCCTCTGATACTGGTCCTGATCACAATGTCCACCATCCCTATTACCACAGACACTCTCCCCACCAATATACCCAAGCTTGACATCAAGGGTACAAACTGGGCTATCTTTGCCTTTCATTTCCAGGTAGTTGTCAAAGCCAAAGACCTTTGGGGTCATTTTGACACATTATCTCCTTGACCCACCCTCTCCCCAACCCCTACTCCCAAGGAAACTGCTGCTGTCAATAAATGGATTAAGGATAAAAGCCTTGCCAAGCATCTTCTTACCCAACATATCCCCAACTCCACTGCTTTACATGTCAAAGCTTTAGCAACTGTGGCCAAGATGTGGCAAGCCATTGTTACTGAGTATACAGAGAAGGGTGTGTATGTGCAAACAGAACTATGCACCCAATTCTTGGAGTTCTGTTTCCCCAAGAGATAGGAAGTCTGCCACTTCCTTGACAGTTTGTGTACCAAGCGAGAGGAGTTGGCCTCTGTTGGTGTCATTATTGATGAGAAGGACTACTGCTCAACCATTATTCGGTCCCTTCCCAACTCCCTTGCAAACTTTGCTTCCAGTCAGCTCACTACTGCTCGCCTTTACAGCTCTACCAAGACGATCACACCTGATACTCTTATCTCCATCATTATCAAAGAAGCTGAGCATCAAAAGGCCCGGGGATCCCCTTGTCATGATAGCAAAGAACACCATTATGACTGAGATGAAGCTATGGCCACTATACCTGCTACTTGTGGCTGAGGTCGTGGCCGAGGTCTGTATGGTATCACCTGTCCTGCTAATGGTGGAAGGGGAAACACTGGCAACTCCAGATCATGCTGGATCTGTGGATCAGACCAGTACAAATCACCTCACCACTACCTGCATAATCAGAAAAAGAACTCAAAGACTGAACAAAAGAAACCCACACCCACCCCTGTTGGAAGCAGTGCACATGTTAATGCCATCAACTTAGATGATGAAGATAGTGTCTTTGGTGTCTCCAACCTATCCAGCAATGACAATTTGATCCCTGGATTACTTTCAACTGCCATTAAAGATGAGGATAGTGGTGAAGAAACTGACTCAGATGATTGGTTCTCACTCACCGCTGATGATGATCTGTCCAATGATGAGATCCTTGGAGCAGACACCAACAATGAGAAATTTTTGGCTGGTCTGGTTCACCATGCTGATAATGGTGACTTAGCCTTGAAAGTCACTAGTGAGTCAAGTGCCAACTCATGCCATGTCAAGTTATATGACTCTGGCACTACTTGCCACATCTTCCCATACTATGAACATTTTGAGGGACTCACAGATATCCCCTCGAAACCCTTTACAGCTGCCAACCACCAAATCTTCAGTGCAACTAGGGTTGGCAACATGGTCATCGAAGTGCTGAACAGACAAGATGTGTCCCATCTTTGGCTCACTGAAGTCCTCTTCTCCCCAGAAGTCAGCTACACACTAGTCTCTATCAGTTGTTTTGACAAGCTTGGCTTCTCGATGACATTTGCTGATGATCATTGCACTATTCAGGGATTTGATGGCAAAACCATCAGACATATTCCATGTACCTCAAAGGGCCTGTATTGTGTTGTCCATGAGTACAACACCACATCTGCCACCACTGATAAGCTCACTGTCATGGAGCTTCATCATCTCTTCAGACATATCACACCATCTGCTGCCTGTTGCCTTGCTGATCATGGCCTTGTCAGTGGTTTACAATTTGATGATTCTCAAAATATCTTTTGTGAATCCTACATCTATGCCAAAGCCACTTGTAAGCCCATCACCAAAGAGCGTCAAGGGGAATGTGTACTGGCGATTGGTGATATTGTCTGGTCTGATGTCTGGGAACCAGCCCCCATTGCAACCCTTGGTGACAAGTGCTACTATGTCACATTCATGGATGATCATTCATGACTCACCTACATGTACACTCTTCGTCAGAAGAGTGAAACCTTCTGGGCATACCAAACCTTTGAACAATGGCTCAACCACCAACTAGCATCTAAAGTCAAACTCCTCCACTTGGACTGCAAAGGAGAGTACTAAGGAAAGGAATTTGTTTTGTACTTACAGTGCCAAGGTACTGTGCAATGTTTCACTGTGCACAACACTCCTCAACACAATGGTGTGGCTGAATGTCTTAACTGCACGATTCTCAAGTGGATTTGTATGATGCTTCATTCCAGCGATTTACCAAAGTACCTATGGAGTGAAGCAGCACACCATGCTGTCTGGTTGAAGAACCAAACACCCACCAGGTCTCTTGATGGCCTTACTCCCTATGAAGTCACTTTTGCAAGAACTCCAGACTTGA
Source organism: Tylopilus aff. callainus (assembly GCA_038093995.1). Taxonomy (NCBI): domain Eukaryota; kingdom Fungi; phylum Basidiomycota; class Agaricomycetes; order Boletales; family Boletaceae; genus Tylopilus; species Tylopilus aff. callainus. The sequence goes on along the minus strand of JBBPTI010000358.1, from coordinate 8,437 downwards.
GCTGTTTATGTGAATGGGGTTCTGAGATCTTTGTGCAAACAGAGCATGGTGACAAGTTGAGTAGTCACACAGAGAAAGGGCACTGGGTGGGAATTGATGACCAAATGGAGTATGCTGTGCATGTCTATTGGCCTACCCAATGAACAGTCACCATTGAATGCAATGTCTATTGGGACCCTTCCCTATACAATGTTGAGGGGGAGGAAGAGGATGGATTATTGGGCAACATCATGCTGGCGTATGTCCCAAATCCCTCTCAATCTAATACTAACACCATCTCCTTGAAGCCCAATGAAACAACTTGAGCCTGAGCTGTCAAGCCTAGGGCTAGTAGTGGTGAATGCTGGTAGCGATGGTGAGAGTTGCAACATGTTTTCAAGGGGAGCCTTGCTGTCATGGGCCTTAATGGTTGTACAATATGAGCAGGGAAGGCAATAGGCATTTATACAGCAGCCATTCGATAGCCTCCAAGACCCTAGTAGTGTAGCAGCATTAGTGTGGTAGGGCTTATCGGGGCCACTACTCACTAATGATAGACTGGGGTCTAGGAGGATAGCAGCTGGGGTTTATATACTGTTACAGGTGTTTGTAGGTATTTGTACACTATTACTACATATGGTCCATCAAGGGCTGGCTTAGTTACCATATATGGTTTGCAGAGTCTGTGGGTCTCTGTAGGTCAAAGGGAAGTCTTGGTCTGTGCAAGCGGGGCTATGCTTGGGGCAGTGTGAGGCTGTGTGCAGCTATGCAGAGCTATGCAGTGTAGGGCATAGGTCATAGTGCAGGCTAATGGCTATTGGTCACAAGTCTGTGTGAGTCATGCCGGTATCTGTGTGCGAGTATCACTATAGGCCAGGGTACACAGGCGATGCAATGGCGAGCAATTATATGATTATGGTGTGATATGGTGTGATGTGGGATTATGGAGTGGGACTGGGAGGTGCCAAGTGCTGAAGGTGGTGTCAAGGCTAGGGGTCACAATGTGGTGATATACCATTGGGCAAGTCCAAAGGGTGAGAGCCATTGTTGTGAACCTATTCATGGATCTGTGCCATAGTAGCTGCAGGTTCTGTGCATACATGCATATAAGCCAGTTGACTGTTAAGGGAGTCTGGGGTCTATATCTCTGTGGCATTGTCTAATAGTGCTGTTGTCTGTCATCTAAGGGGCTGTGTCTATCCAGGGCATGAGGATTTGCTGAATGGCCATGTGAAGAGTCTAGATTGTATCACATGCGGGGTCATGTGACTGGTGTGAGACTGTGCTGTGAGGCATTGCTGATAGATCATGTATCAGGTAACCATGGGACTATTGGTCACATGCAGGGAGCCGTAGTGGAAAAGATGAATGACAATTGTAGGGTGATGAGGAACGAGGAGCACTGTATCGTAGGGCATCATAGGGCGCTGAAATGTCAGCGAGGGAATGTGAGCAGCTAGGCGAAGGGCCAAAGTAAGGGAAAAAGCATAGTGGGGCCCATGCATAGCATCAAGTACGGCATGATTGTAACACCCAAATCGCCTGACATACCTCCACCCACACTGCCTGTCCATGTCCTAGCATCATCACCCAATCCCACTGATGCCCCACATTCCAAGTGTACCTGCTGACCCTTGCAGCATGTACTTGACATCATTGATGGCAAGGCTGCCTCACCCATTATTCCACATGGTGTCCAGCTCCCAGATACAATTCCTGAAGCTTCCAAGCATGATGCTGGCCTGGCTGTCATATCCCACATTCCGCTAAGTCTACCTCCATCACTTCCGATCTCACATCCATTGATCTCTGGACTTATTTCCTTATTTGTACTACCTTGTCTACTCAGACCTTTACTTATCTCGTTTTACATTTCATTGTTAATAAGCTTTCACTTACTCTTTAGAGTTCAGCCTGTGCTACGCACAGCTCTGGCACTTGCACCACCAGTGCACTGCTCCAGACTTCAGTTCATTCCTACCTCCATCTTACTCATCTTGTTCTCTGTATATAAACTTGTAGATACTTTGTTATGACCCTCAGTTCAAATATCAACTCAGTTCTCTCCTCTCAAGTCTGACAGCTCGACCTCCCTCTTCTCTCTCTTGCCAATGAGGCTAAGGGCTTGGCAAGGATGTGACATATAAGTCTTGTATTGAAGCCTCACACCTCTGACCTCTACTCTGACATCCACCCATACCACCGGTACACCTCTGTGTGCTCTTGCGCTACCTCTGACCATCTGACCACCTCCAGTGCTCGGGCTTGAGCTGGAGAATCACAAACTTAACAGTATATTCAAACTCCCACTTGTCAAGTTCTCCAGATATCAGTTATGACCACCTGTACTATTCGCGCCTCTCATGCTTCTTTCCTCCAGACTGCCTTTGGCAGTTCCCACACCATCCCAGGTGAGTTCACCAGCCTCACAGAACATGCCGCTGTAGAGACCAGCCTGTCTCTGTAGGCGTAAGACCCCTCCTGTCACAATTATACCACCCCCTACCACCTTATCACCTTCCCCACTATGTCCTCACTACTCCATCCATACTCACCACAGTCCACAGCACAGTCCAGGTCGATGAGGCCTTGGACTATATTGGACTACTGTGGTCTCTCCTTTCACCCTTGTATGTTTCCCTTTATCTTATTCATTGATCACTTTACCCCTTTATTTGCACTCACTGTCCTTCCTTGCAATGTGCCATCCACAGATGGCAGGAACTTTATTTTCCTTTCAAGCCTACTTAGACTGGGCCCAATCATGTGTGACAGACTCAGTATAGATGTCACACCATCTACAGGGTGGTCCTCTTTTTTCTGATTCATCTTGACAGTTTGATATAGTGTTTCAATACCCGTATTTAGTCTCTTGCCGTCAGTTAGTATTACCTAGACGTCATTAGAGTCTGAGCATACTCAGACTATAATGCTGTTGTACAGGATGGGAATGACAGCTCCCTTTTGGCTCACAAATCACTGTCACTGTCACTGACACCATTTTCAACTTCTCTAAATGACCTCAGTGAACTGTCCACTGAGCTCGAACCATTTCCCCTGCAACCCAAAAGCTTCAAAATCTCTTGGACTCTTGGACTTGCGCACAATCTGTGACCAGACTTTCTCATACTGCTGAGTGCCATCACTCAGACTTCTTCTGGAACCTTTCCCTTTCCTTAGAGTCTCTTTTGGGACAAACATACTGTTCCCACCACTAATTCTATGGTACTGAAGGCCTGGACTCTTAGGTGTCCCTACCTACATAGTCCTCACAGCCTTCCTACCATCTTATCACCGCCACCCCATCCATCTCGACTCACTGCCAATGCCCACTTACTCTGCTTACTCCACTCCCCTTCCATTTCCAGGAGCTACTGGAGGATGATGAAGATCTATATGACCAACATCCCTGTAACCCGGTCCCAGGATGCGGAGCAGGAGGTGGAGGTGATGGTAGTGATGATGGCAATGACCTGGGTTCGTCCTCTGACTCATCTGATGAAGTTGAATGTGACGTTTTTGATGATGAAAATGAGGCCCCCAATAACATTCCACTAGCCTATGAACCACTTTCTGAACTTGCTGACGCAATCTGCAACATGACCCGACACACTCTCCATCGTGGAAAGCACTCCTCCAATGCCAAGATGAAGGTCCATGAACCAGACACCTTCAATGGTTCAGACCCGAAGAAGCTCTGCCCCTTTGTTGTTCAATGTGAACTCAACTTCCAGGCCAATGCTAAGGCCTTCAGAAAGGATCACAAAAAGGTCACATTTGTGCAATCTTACCTGAAGGGGATGGCCCTGGACTACTTTGAGCCGGATCTGCTCAGAATTGATACCTCCAAAACTCACCTGTTCTGGATGGACAACTGGCTGTCATTCTTGTTTGAATTACAAACGAACTTCAGCCCACACGATCCCATTGCTGAGGCAGAAGCCCAGCTAGAAAGCCTATGGATGTGTGATAACCAGTGCATCACCAAGTACATCATGGAATGGAACTGCCTAGCAACCCAAGTCTGTGAATGGGGACCCGGTGCTCTTCACCAGAACTTCTACAACAGACTCCCAGACTGTATTAAGGACGAAATTGCTTGTCAGGGGAAACCTGGAATGATTAACTCACTGTGCACCCTAGTGCAACAAATTGACCAAAGGTATTGGGAGCATAAGGAAGAAATTGCTCAGTCAATCGAGACCTCCAGGTCAAACCAACCCCCTTTGTCTGCCCAGTCCTCTGGTTCCTCCACACCTACTACCTCCACACCTCCATCTTCTGCATCCACCTCCGGTGGTAGATCTGCCAAGGATGCTGAGTCCAAAGGCAAGACCGCCACCACCACTCCCACCCCCAAACCCAACATCTCATCAAAGTTAGGAAAGGATGGCAAGCTCACCCCTGCCGAACACAAATGCCGCTTTGACAACAAGCTATGCATGTTCTGTGGCCATGAAGGACACATGGCTAAGGACTGCCCCAAGTCTTCTTCAAAGGCTTCCAAGGCCTGTGTGGTTCAGACCGCAGCTCCAGGGACTCAACCAAAAGTCTCCTTGGAGGCAAAAAATTAGACCATGACCTCTGTAGCTCTGCACAGGCTGGAGGTTGCATTGAAACCACCCATGCACCAAAGGAGATCTGTCTCAACGCGTCCGCTCTCTTAGATTCTACATTGCTCATGCCCACCATCTCTTTAGTATCATATGACATTCCTTCTTTTCCAGCACTAGTAGACTCCGGATCTTCCAATTGTTTTATAGATATGACTTTTGTTAATAATCATGGACTTCAACCCTACCCCATACCTCTGCTCCAGCTCTGACTCTTCAATGGAACTACAAACTCTACTATAACTCAAGCTCTTGACCTCTCTGTTCACTTCAAAACTGGTGATATCACTCTGACAATATTATATGTCACCCTGCTGGATGGATCTTGTTTCATTGTCCTAGGACACAACTGGCTCACCCGCCACAATCTGTTGATTGATTGGGTTTCAAGCAGTATTTCATTCCACTCATCCAAGCAAACTAGTCCAGCACCTCTGAGCTCATCTCCACAGCCCCCAATTTTATCACCAGCTGATCCACCCTCATCCAATACACCGATTTTCTCCAGTAGCTCAGTTCCCCCTATTGCATTCATCAGTGCACCTGCATTTGCACTGGCATGCCACCTAGAAGGTTCTGTCAAATTCAGTCTCCAAATTCACCCTAAGGAGAGTAATCTCCATTCCTCCGTGACCACCACAGATCCAGTCAATCTTTCCAGCACACCTCTGGAATACCACAACTTCACTAATGTATTCAGTAAGAGCAAAGCATCCACATTAGCTCCCCATCATGAATACGACCTGAAGATTGACTTGAAAGAGGGGACTTTGCCCCTCTTAGGAACACTCTACTCCCTTTCTTCCACAGAGCTCAAGGCCCTTCGGACATTCCTCAACAAACACCTGAAGACTGGCTTCGTCTGGCCATCCTCCTCTGCCCATGCCACCCTGGTTCTCTTCGTCCACAAAAAGGACAGTTCACTTTGCCTCTGCGTCAACTTCCGAGGACTCAATAAGATCACGAAGAAAGACCAATACCCCCTTCCATGCATATTTGACCTCCTAGATGCTCTGAGCAAAGCCAAAATCTACACAAAGATTGACCTCTGGCATGCATACCACTTGGTCTGCATTGCTGACGGTGATGAATGGAAGACTTCATTCCGCACATGCTATGGCTCATATGAGTGGCTAGTTATGCCCTTCAGTCTCATGAATGCCCCTGCTGCTTTCCAGTGGTTCATGAATACAATCTTTGCAGATCTTCTTGATGTCTGTGTTATAGTCTACCTGGATGACATCCTCATCTACTCTGTGGACATGGTCTCCCACAGGGAGCATGTCCACAAGGTCCTCTGACACCTCCGAAAACATGGACTTTACACCAAGCCCGAGAAGTATGAGTTCCACACTGACTCAACTGAATATCTAGGATATTGCCTTTCCCCTGCTGGACTGACTATGTCTGAGGAAAAGGTTAAGGCAATCCAAGATTGGCCAGAACCTTGTAAAGTAAAGGATATTCAGTTCTTCTTAGGCTTCATGAATTTTTACTGGCATTTCATCCGTAATTACTCTGCAATTGTGACCCCCCTGACCTGGCTCACCTGCAAGGGTGCCCTGTGGAACTTCTCTGACAACTGTTGATCTGCCTTCTGCAGCTTGAAGAATGCCTTCACCACTGCCCCTATCCTCACTCATTGGATACCTGATGCTCCGATGATTATAGAAACCAACGCCTCCAACTATGCCATCGCCAGCATTCTCTTCATCCGATGCCCAGATGAGGAAATCCGGCCAGTCACTTTCTATTCTCAGACATTGTCTGCCCCAGAACTAAACTACGATATCCATGACAAGGAATTACTCACCATCCACGAGTCTTTCAAGACCTGGCAACATTACCTAGAAGGCTCTGCATCTCCAATCAATGTTGTCACTGATCACAAAAACCTGGAATACTTCATGACAACCAAGCTCCTAACCCGCCGTCAAGCCCAGTGGTTGGAGTTCCTCTCCGGATTTAATATGGTTGTCCAGTTCTGCCCTGGTCACCTTGGTGCTAAGCCCAATGCTCTCACTAGACAATGGGACATCTATCCCAAAGAGGGGGATAAGGACTACGCTTGCATCAACCCACACAACTTCCGACCAGTATTCACCCAAGAGCAGCTTGCTATGTCCCTCCAAGCCACCTACTTCACATCTCCAGTCCTTCACGCAGGAATACTTGTTGATGACGAAAGGCTCCATAATGACATCCTCTCTGCCCTTCCCTCTGACCCATTAGCTGCTGTGCACATGTCTGATTCTGAAACCACAAACTCCCAATGGTCTATTGATGCTGAAGGTTTCCTACGCCTTGATGGTCACATCTACATACCTAATGCTGATGATCTCTACCTACACATCCTCCATTACAAACATGACCATCCGTTATCCAGACATTTCAGTCAAAACCAGACATTAGAACTCATCTGCCGTGAATATACCTGGCCAGGCATTAGAATATTTGTAAAGGAGTATGTTTCCTCCTGCACTGCCTGTGCTCACGCAAAGGTTCCCAGACACAAGCCATACGGTCTACTCAAGCAACTCCCTATCCCAGAATACCCATGGAATTCCATTTCAATGGACTTCATCAAGCAACTTCCGGCTTCTTCCAGCCATACCACTATCCTAGTCATCATCGACTGCCTTTCAAAGCAATGTATCTTCATTCCAACAACAGACACAGTTACATCTCTGGAACTAGCTAAGTTGTTCTTGATGCATGTCTTCTCCAAACATGGTGTTCCATCTCACATCACATCCAATCAAGGTTTAGAATTCATCTTGCACTTCTTCCGGTCCCTCAGAAAAGCCCTCAACATCCGGCTGCATTTTACCTCCGGATATCATCTAGAAGGCAATGGTCAGACAGAGCGCATGAACCAGACCCTGGAACAGTACTTGTGTGTTTACTGCAATTACCAACAGGACAACTGGTCAGAACTCCTGCCCTTAGCAGAGTTCGCATACAATAATGCTCCCAATGCTACCACCGGTGTGTCATCCTTCTTTGCTAACAAGGGCTATCACCTGAACATCTCCATACATCCAGAGCGAGACCTTACTTCTGCTCATGCACATGAGTACTCAGTCAACCTCAACTCCTTACACGAATTCCTACGTAAGGAAATGGCCCATGCTCAGACGTGCTACCAAGGTCCCACAGACACCAAATGATCTTCGGCACCAGATTTCAAGGTTGGAGATCAGGTCTATGTCAAGGCAAAATACTTTAGATCCACTAGGCCCTCCAAGAAGTTATCAGAAAAGAACCTAGGGCCTTATGAGATCATAGTGCAGGCAGGTACCCATTCCTTCACTCTCCGCTTACCCGAGACTATGAAATCCATACATCCAGTCTTCCATGTCTCCCAGCTGGAACCTTGTATTCCCAACAATATTTCTAATTGCTCGCAACCTCCATCACCTCCAGTCAAGGTAGACAGAGAACCAGAGTATGAGATCACCGAGATCTTAGACTCAAAAATAGATCGCTGATGAAGGAACTGCAAACTACTATATTTAGTACGGTGGTTAGGATATGAAGGTATGGACGAGGAAACTTCTTGGTTGTTAGCCACAGAACTTGGCCATGCATTAGAACTAGTATCAGATTATCACCTCCAGTACCCTGAGAGACCCAGACCTGAGATTTTGGTCTAAAAAAAAATGACTCAATTTTGGTACAATGCAGTATGTATGTACAGGAGGGCCAGCGAGACAACTACAGTGGCTCAAACAATTGTCTGAATGTTTGCATGTTTTTCACTAATGGCAATATTCCCTAACAACCACTAATCCTCACCTCATACTATTGGTGTATGAAATGAAGATCTTACTCTTGGCTACAGG
>JBBPTI010000356.1:0-15489 GCA_038093995.1 Tylopilus aff. callainus | reverse complement strand
TTCCACCTGCACATCCCTCAACCTTGCTGATATCTACCTCCACCACATCTGGAAACACCACGGCCTTCCAAAGTCTATCATCTTGGATTGAGGCCCCCAGTTTGCATCACGGCTCATGACTGACCTTTGCCGCCAGCTCCAGATCGATCAACAGCTTTCGACCACATACCACCCACAAACCAATGGACAGACTGAACAGATGAACCGTGAGGTAGGACAGTACCTCTGGACTTATTGTGCAGACCACCCGGACTCCTGGAGTGACTGGCTCCCCCTTGCACAATTCACCATCAACTCCTGAGTGTCCTCTGCCTCTGGCAAGTCCCCTTTCCAGCTCACCCTCACTTATGCTCCAGTTCTCGGGATCAAACCCACAGTCACCCAATCCCCTACCACCGATAATCTTGCCAACCAATACGCTGATCATCTGGTGGAAGCCTGGGAACAACTTCGCACCTCACAAGATACAATGAAGCAAGCAGCTGCCGGTAAGCGTTCTCTGGCCCCCTTCTACACCATAGGGGATAGGGTCTGGCTTTCCACCGAGCATCTCTCCATCCCAGGCTCCCCAAAGCTCACCAATCACTGGATCAGGCTATTTCCCATCATTAGCCTTGTCAGTCCCAATGCCGTCCACCTCGACCTCCCGGCCTCGTACTGTATTCACCCTGTTCTCAATGTCTCGCAGGTTAAGCCCTTCATAGCCCTGCTTCCTGGTCAGCACCCTCCTACCCCCAATCCCTCTTCCTTGGCTGCTGACCCCGCTACTCTTGAATATGAGGTCAAGTACATTGTCAACTCCCACCTGGCCAGTCACAGCCTTTAGTATTTGGTTCATTGGAAGAGGTATGATATTTCCTAGCACACTTGGGAACCCCATTCTAACCTCGCTAATTCCCCTGCTGCCCTGGCCGCCTTCCACTGTGCCCACTCTTCCACCCCTCACCCTGTCTCTTACTCCACCATTCATGCTATTTTCCCTTCTGCCCATTTGGAATCTGGGCCTTAAGGAGGGGGACATGTTACGCTCACAGCTACGCTATGTTCCATTCTTTCCTACATTGCCTTCTTTAGCCATATTCATCCACACCACAGTGCCATAACTCGGTATTGCCCGAGTCCCTTCCCACACTGGTTAGCATAGTACCTGCAGCATTCTGGGCACTGGACCACGGTAGAGTAAAGACCCAATTACCCGGGTACTGATGCTGCCTGCAGCACTTAGGCAATCCACAGTTGCAATGGCACCATAAGTCACCACCCAGTCGCACGCCAATAGCGATACTTGTGCATCGCATGCCATAGTACACCATCTGTTCCCACTCCAATGGCATTAACCTTGTGATGGCACCATCGCTCGCCACCCTTTCCCACTCCAGTAGTGTTTAGTCCGCAGCATCACCTCCCTCACACAGACCAGGCCAGTTTCTGTCCCGCACTTCCTTAATTAGTATCTCAGCCTGCCCTCATTTACTTTAGGCTCTGCTTAAATCCCATTTGTAGTAGTATATAAGACCACCTGTATTATATCGGAGCCCCAATCAATTCTTCTTGGGTCTTCCCTCACAAGGCACCCACATACTAGAAGATTGGTCCACTTTCCGTTTTGCTTCACTTTTGCTACACACCACCTAGTGCTTAGCACCCATAGTCGTCCTCACTCTATGCCTCCCAGTGCCTTGCACCCAAGGTCATTTCAACACCTGGGTGTCCACTAGCTCTAGTCCTTGTTCACCAGCCCTGCTGCTCACTACCCAATACCTAAGGGTTGTTTCATACAGTGCCAAGGTACCATGCAACATTTCACTGTGCACAACACTCCTCAATACAACAGCATGGCTGAATGTCTTAACTGCATGATTCTTGAGTAGATTTGTATGATGCTTCATTCCAGCAGTTTACTGAAGTACCTATTGCAACAATCCTTAGTGGTACAGATAGTGAGCAACGAGGTTGTAAATGGGAATGGTGGTGACAAGAGCTAGTAGGGGCCCAGGTGTTGACTAAGGACTAAGGGGAAAACCCAAGATAACTCAAATGAGGATCTTGGGGCTGAATTGCCAGCCTTTATATACTGTTACAGGGGTTTGTACATGTTTGTACCATATTACTACATAAGGGAGGCTTCAGGGCAGATGCAGAAGTGCAGGGCTTACACTACTGGCTGGGAATGAGTCATGGGGAGTCATTGCACTGCCTTGCACAGCCTGGGCACTGATGATGTGCGATCACACCATAGCGGCATGATATGAGGTGAGTATGATGTCATCAGGCTGTGTAAGGAGGGCTGGACTGCTTACTAAGGTAAACACAGCTTGGTGCAGCCATTGTGTGGCATGTGAATACTATTAGTGGGTGGGCCAGATATTATACCAGTGCCAGGACAGGGGTAGAACCAGGACAGGGGTAGAACCAGGAAAGGGAAAAAGATAGGGGTCAGGCAGTGAGGTCATAACACTACCCCCCTGCTAAAGCTCAACCTCTGGGGAAGTGAAAGGGAGTGGATGATTGAAGAGAGTGGCAAAGACAGAGTGGGTAATGGAATGAGGAGCAGACAGGTGAGACAAGTGAAAGGTGTGGAGGGTGTCTAGACAGTGGGTGAGATTAAAGGTGGGTTCCCAGGTGTGATCATCAGTAGAATAGCCCTTCCAGTGCATGAAATATTGGATGCCATGACCCTAGGGATGAAAGTTGACAATGAAATCAACCTCATATTCAGCATTGCAGTTATTAGTGATAAGCACTGGACTGGGGAAGACATTCAGTTGGCCCAGTGCAGGGGCAAGATAGGGCTTTGTGCATGAGATGTTTACAACAGGGTGAATGTGGATGTAATGGGGGAGTCATAACTCAACAGCATTGGGGCCCTTCATGGTGACAACAGGGAAGGGGCCTACCCATTGATCAGTTAGTTTACAGCAAGGGAATGGAAGTGTGAGATTGTCAGTGGATAGCCATACTCAGTCACCTGATGTGTAAACTGGTGTGGGGCTTTGGTGATGATCAGCAGTAACTGCCATTTGGTCACATGCCTGTTGTAAATGCTCTTTCATCTGCATTAAGATGGTCTCATAGTTGCACATGGTAACAGAGGCAGTGGGCAACTTTGAGTTGTGAGGTTCTACCCCCATCCAGGGTTGGTATGTGTGGGTGACCTGAAAAGGGGAAAACTTTGAAGTGGTGGACTGCTTTGCATTAATTGAGAATTGGGCCAGGGGCAACCAGTGTGCCCAGTCATCCTGTTGTGCAGCACAATACATACAAAGATAAGAGGAAACTTCTCAATTCATCCATTCTGTTTGTTCATCTGTCTGTGGGTGATGCATGGTAGACATCTTTACCATAATGCTGAGCTGAGAACATAGGGACTTCATTAGGAAGGTGGTGAATTGCAGACCACAGCCTGACACAATGGAATTAGGGAGGCCATGATGCTTCCATACATGGGTCAGATAGAGATCAGCAAGATCAGCAGCAGAACATGTCTTGCTGCAGGGAATTAACTCTGCTTCCTTTGAGAACCGATCGACAACTGTGAGTATGGCATCATGCTCTCCAGAAAGGGGGAGATCTGTGATGAAATCCATGGAGATGTCCTGCCAGGGGCTGTCAGGAATGGGGAGTGGCTGTAACTTCCCCTTTGGGGGTTGGTTTCCTGCTTTGGCCCAGGCACAACAGGTGTGATGCAATACATATCCTTCAATGTTCTTTTGCATAGCTGGCCAGGAGTAGAATCTGGTGAGAAGCTCCAGAGTTCATAACACCCCTGGGTGACCACTAACAGTGTGGTCATGGTGGAGCATCATTAGTTGGGGTTGTAGATCAGGGGGGACATAGATATGTCCATTCCTTTTTAAGACTTGATCTCTGATCTCATACCCCTATGCCATCAGCTTCTTGAGAGTGGTTTGGGGAAGTTGGATTGTCCTATGTGAAATCTTGTCAGTTAGTTCCTCTCCCAGGGACATCACTTCAACCCTTTCAGCCTCTCATGCCCTTTCTTCTACCTGTTGAATCCTTTCTGGGGATATCACCAATACTGCCTTGTTATCTTTATCTTCTGTGTGCACCAAATCTGATTGGCAAGAGAGTGTATCCACCTTGGTCATCAATGTCCTGGCCTTATGACACCATTTGAAATTGAACCAAGAGAGATACTGCACCCATTGAGCTTGTTGTCAATTGAGATCTTGTCTTGTTATGAACCAGGTGAGATTCTGATGATCATTCCAGATCTTGAATTCATGTCAGGTTTCTTCTAGGTAATGCCTCCACATCTCTAGAGTGGAGATTACACTGAGCATCTCTTTGTCAGAGATGGGGTAGTTCTACTGTTTGGAGGTCATGGAGTGGGAGGAGAAAGCCACTGGATGCCATCAGTGTTCTTTTTCTACTGATAAGACTGCTCCTACAGCATAATTGCTGGTGTTGCTCTCCAGCTGGTAGTGATGATTGTTGTCTGGATATGCAAGAATGGGGGCTATGGTGAATTTCTCTTTGAGGAAGGTGAAGGCTTTCTTGCACTCATCCATCCACTCAAACACCACGTCCTTCTTTGTGAGGTCATGAAAAGGGTGGGCTATCTTGGCATAGTCCTAGATGAAGTGCTAATAGAAATTGGCTAGTTTTAGGAATGCCTGGGTCTGCCAGAGTGTAGTGGGTGATGGCCAGTTGACTACTGCCTTCACCTTTGCTGGGTCCATGGCAATTCCCATTGGGCTTATGATCATGTCAAGGAACTCAACTGTGGTGGTAGAGAAGGAGCACTTCTTTGGTTTGATGAATAGGTTATTCTTTTCCAACCACTCCAACACCTGTTCAACAGTCTGTTTGTGTGCATGGGGGTTGTTGCTGGGGGAAAAGATGAGTAGATCGTCAATGTATACCACAACATTCAGCATGTCAGCAAATAGATCATTCATCATGGTCTGGAACATGGCTGGCGAGTTGCATAGACTGAAGAACATTACTGTGGGTTTGTAAGCCCCCTTATGACACACAAAGGCAGCCTTCCATTCATCTCCTTCCTTGATCTGTACATTGTTGTATCCCCACCAGAGATCCATCTTAGTGAACAACTTGGTGCCCCTTAGCTTGTTGACTAGTTGAGAGATTAGTGGAAGGGGGTAGTTGTTTCACACCATATGTTTGTTAAGATATTGGTAATCCTGTACCATCCATTTCCTTCCATCTTTCTTTGGGATAAAGAATATCAGTGATGTCTGCTTGAACTTCAAAGGTCAGATATAGCCCTTCCAGAGTTGGTCTGCCATGAAGATTTCCACCTCTTCTTGCTTCTTTGGGCTTAGCAGGATAATGCAACCCTTCTTTGGCTTGAAACTTTCTTTTAGGTTGATGGCATGGTCCCATGGTTTTCAGAGTGGCATTCACTTGGACTCTTTCTGCAAGAATACCTTGGTAAAGCAGTGGTACTGAGGGGATATAAGAGTGAGGGTGCTTTCTTATGGAGTTTCTTGTTCTTCCTTCCTTCAACTCCTTTCCTCTGTGTGGTAGATCTCCCTGATCTCCTGTGCATGGCCCTCTCTGGTTGCTCACTTGTAGTTGCAGGTCTTGGGGCAATCTGCAAAGAAGAGGTTACCGGTCCTCTAGTTAATCTGGGAATTGTGTTCTTAGAGCCATGGATGCCCTAGAATTATGTCATTATTCCCAATATTGGATATGTATGTGCACAGTAATTCTTGGTGTCTGTTAATGTCACAGTAAGTCTCCACTTCTTTGGTGATTCTCCCTCCAGTATTCTTGGAGCCATCTGCATTATAGACAACAATGGTTCTGCATGTGGTTAGTGTGGGAATCCGGTGTCATTCCACAAAATCCTGATTAATTAGTGTCAGATTGGCTCCACTATCAATGAGTACATTTGCTGTGATGTAATGACCATCTGTGGAAGATTTAATGTGTATTGTTAGTTTTATTTCTTTTCCTTTGTGTATCACCCTTGTGTATATCTTTATTGATTCTGGGATTTCAGTGGTGGATGAAGGGGAATTAAGCACAGGTTTAGTATCTCGGTCCCTGCCAGGCTCACTAGGAGGCCCTCCTAGACTGGTTACATTAGATACTAAAGCAGTCAGTACAGAGATGTGTTTAGTTAGTTCCACCAAGACAGAGTCATTTCTAGCCTGTGAGACACCCAGATCATCTCCTAGGCTCTGCCTTTTCCCTTCTGTTCTTTCTCAACTTTGGGAAAATCTTGTTCTTCATCTTGCATGACCCAGACTTTACCTTCAGCTAAGGTGATCCTTCATACCAGTCACTTCTTGCAGCTAAATCAGTGCCCTCTCCTATGAAAGTGACACTCTGGGCACTGCTTCTTCAGCTTCTTGCAATTGTGGGACATGTGTCCAGACCCTTTATAGTTGAAACACTTTCCTTGTTCATTTTGAATTGTGAAGATTTCTTCTTTGTCTGCTTCTTCAAATTAGTCTACCTCCATCCAGTCATCTCATGGTTGGTAACTCAGACTGCACCCTCGTATGAACATGAGAGCCTCCATTGCACAGCTGACATTGTGAATATTCTGCAGATAGTCCATGGGGGTCAATTTATGGGCACCCTCCTTAAAGATCTGCAGGATGATGTGTTAGGCCATATTCTATTCCAGGAGGTGGATTGCATGGCTGTTGTCAATCCCAGCCATCTGATAAAGTGCCTCCCAGTGGATGAGGAAGTTGTCTGTCCATAGACCTCCTTGGTGAAGTTGTTTGAGTTGGGTGATGGCCCAGTCCTTTTGATTAATGGATCAGAAGAGATTCTCCATCTCTTGGATGAGCTCATCCCAGGTGTATCCTTGGCCTCAATGAAGGCAGGTCTGTGTGAACAGTCTGGCTTTCAGTCCTTTTAGCCAGGATAGGACTGCTGTCACTGCTTTATAACTCTTTGGGAGGACAGTAGAATGGTTAGTGTGGAGCCACACTTTAATTTTGACCCACCACTCCTTGAACTTCACCATGGATCCCTTGTAATCTCCAGGATTGGTGAATACTTCTACCTTTCAGGTTGCCTTTCCTCCTGTGGCAGCCATGCTATTAAGGTTGGACACAGTTTGTTTGAGCATAGCCATGTCCTTTAGTAACACAATGGTTTTCTTCTGTTCCTCGATGCATCCATTGTAGAGTTGCTGGTTTTGTTTCATCAGCATAGTGAACTCTAATGCAATGGTGGCAATCTTGTCCTCCAACATGAGGTTCAGGTCAGCAAGGATTTGGAGTGTGGACTGTGACATAATGTTGGGCTACATGAGTCTTGGGTATGTGGATTCTCTTTCTGTCATGGATCACCCAAGTTCTTCTTCAGTATTCTTTGATTATGGCTGGATGCCTAGTGGCTTTATATGGCATGGATCTAACCAGTGCTGTCTGTGATTGGCTGATTGGTCTCAGTCTGTTCTGCTAATGGTTCCTCTGGCAGAGTTGCATAAACACTTGCCCACCCATAGTTCTGCTGCAGCTGTTCCTCCTCCTGGTGGTGGACAGCCTCTCTTTTGTAGCTGATGGTGAAGGAGTAGACTCCTGGGCAGATCTCAGTGGTTATCTGTAAGGGAACAAGCTCTTGTGCAACAAGAGAAAGGAGCCTAAGAATGAAGTAGAGAAAAAGGGCAGAGAAAAAGGTAATCAAGAAAACAGAAGTTTCCAGCAGGAGCTGAGCTATCATAAAAGGGATTGAGGGTGAAGAAGAAGAATACCTGTAAACAGATGCAGGTAGGCATGGACAAAAAGTGGTATGGTAATAGTAGCAGGAGCTACTAGAAGGGAACTAAAAATGACAAGGGCAGCACAAAGATGCATGAGGGTGAAGGCATCCCTGACTGTCAACAGGGCAGACAAGGGTGGCAGCAGCAGTGTGGTGGGCAGCTTTTGCTGTGGCAATTCTTTTGCAATGGGCAAGGTGGGCTTCTTCAACAAAAAACCTGGCACAGTTCTCTTGCCAACAACATTACTCTTCATTGAGGCAGTGGCAGGTGTTGGGCAAGGTGGGGTTGCGATAGGGACCCTCAAGGTCATTTGGGTCGACTAACTCAAGTGGGGTTGACTCATACTTTACAGTGGCAGGAGGGGACAGCAGTACTACAAGCTCCTCCTCCTCTTCTTTCTTTACCTCTCTGTACTCCCCTGCTAACCTCCTTTCCCTCTGGGTGGCAGTGAAGGTGGGGTTGAAAACTTGGGCAAATAGACAGGGGTGCTTCTCTATGAAGAGGCAAGCACTGGTGGCAAGGATGGCAAGGTCAAGTGCATACTCAGGATGTGGGATGGCAATCTGGGTGAGGTTCACTGAAGTAGAGGGCTGTCAGTAATAATGACCAATGACTCTGCTGTGCTCACTACTGATGACAGGCTTCAGGGTGGCAGTGGCAACAGCAAAGCAAAGAAGATTTGAGTTATAATGCAACAACCCTTAGCAGTACAGGTAGTGAGCAACAAGGTTGCAAATGGGAACTGAAACAACCCTTAGTGGTGTGGATAGTGAGCAATGGAGTAGCAAACAGGAACAGTGATGACTAGAGCTAGTGGGGGCCCAGGCATTGACTGAGGACTAAGGGGAAAACCCAAGATAACTCAAATGAGGATCTTGGGGCTAAATTGCCAGCCTTATATACTGTTACAGGGATTTGTACATGTTTATATGCTATTACTACATATGGAAGGCTTTAGGGTAGATGTGGGAGTATAGGATTTACACTACTGGCCAGGAATGAGTCATGGGGAGTCACTGCACTGCCTTGTGCAGCCCAGGCACTGATGACATGCAATCATGCCATAGTGACATGATATGAGGTGAGTATGATGTCATAGGGCTATGCAAGGAGGGCTGGACCACTTACTAAGGTAAACACAGCTTGGTGCAGCCATTGTATGGTGTGTGAATGCTGTTAGTGTGCAGGCCAGGTATCATACCGATGCCAGGACAGGGGCAGAACCAGGAAAAGGGAAAGGAAGGAAAAAAGGGACAGGGGTGTGCAGCAAGGTTGTAATACTACCCCCCTGCTAAAGCTCAACCTCCAGGGGAGCAAAGAGGAGAGGACAGTGGAAGAGAGTGGTGAAGACTGAGCAGGAGATGGGGCAAGGAGCAGATGGACAGGTGGAGTAGAAGGCATGGAGTGCATTGGGACAATGGGTGAGGTTAGATGCAGGTTCCCAAGTACAGTCATCAACATAGTAACCCTTCCAATGCATGAGATATTGAACGCTGCGACTGTGAGGGCAGGAGTTGACAATGAAGTTGACCTCATACTTGGTATTGTGGTCTTCTATAATGAGGGTAGGACTGGAGGCAGGATCCAGTTGTCTGGATGTGGGAGCATGATAGAGTTTAGTATGTGAGATGTTAACAACCAGGTGGATGTGAATGTAGCAGGGAAGGCATAATTCCACTGCATTGGGTTCTTTCATGGCAATTATGGGGAAGGGGCCAACCCATCAGTCAGTGAACTTGCAACAGGGAAATGGTAGCATGAGATTGTCCATGGAGAGCCAAATGCAATTACCTGGTGCATAAACAGGAGTGGGTGATTGGTGGTGATCTGCAGTGGTGGTCATGCAATCTTGTGCCTGTAATAAGTGCTCCTTTGTTTGCTCCAAAATGGTCTGGTAATCATGCATGATCTTCAAGGCAGCAGGTGATTTGGAATCCCTGGGTTCTATGCCCATGTGGGGCTGGTACATATGAGTGACCTAAAAAGGGGAGAATTTAGAAGCAGAGGACTGCTTTACATTCATGGAGAATTGGGCCAGTGGCAGCCAGCATGCCCAATCATTCTGCCATTTAGCACAATACAGACAAAGATAGGAGGAAACTTCTCTATTCATACATTTGGTCTGTTGTTAGTTTGTGGATGGTGTGCAGATGACAGCTTCACAGTGATCTCCAGCTGAGAGCAGAGGGCCTTCATGAGGAATGTGGCAAATTGGGAACTATGATCAGATACAATGGAGTTGGGGAGTCTGTGATACTTCCACACATGGGTGAGATGGAGATTGGCAAGACTGCTGGTGAAATAGGTTTTGGTACAGGGGATCAACTCAACCTCCTTGGAGAAGTGGTCGACTACCATAAGTATGGCATCATGCCCTCCCGCAGACAGAAGATCTGTGATGAAGTCTGCAGAGATATCCTGCCAGGGTCCATTTGGAATCAGGAGTGGTTGCAACTCCCCTTTTGGTGGCTGATTCCCCGACTTTGCCTGGGCACACCAGGTGCATTTCAACACATACTTTTCTACATCCTTCCTCATTGCCAGCCAGCTATAGAACCTGGTGAGGAGTTTGAGCATCTAGAGAACTCCTGGATGTTCACTAACTGAAACAACCCTTAGGCGGGGCTGCAGTGAGCTGTATGACAGCAAATAGGAAGTGAGAAGAGCTAGTGGGGCCCAGGTGTCGACTGAGGACTAAGGGGAAAACCCAAGATAACTCAAATGAGGATCTTGGGGCTTAATTGCCAGCCTTATATACAGTTACAGTTGTTTGTACCTATTGGTGTTCTATTACTACATACAGATGCTTTAGGGCAGATGTGGGGATATGGGTATTATGCTACTGGCCCGAGACGAGTTATGAGGAGTCACTGCACTGCCTTGCGCAGCCCAGGCGCCAATGATGCAAGATCATGTCAGTATGGCGTGATATGATGTCATGGGATGGTGCAAGGAGGGCTAGACCACTTACTGAGGTAAACACAGCTTGGCACAGCCATCATGTGGTGTGTGAATGCTGTCAGTAGATGGGCCGAAGCTGATACCAATACTGGAATAGGGGAAGAGCCAAAGAAGGGAAGAAAAAGCTAGGGTGTGAGTGAGGTTGTAACACTAACTGTGTGATCATGGTGGAGTGTCAGCAGCCTTATTCACAGATCAGGGGGGATATAGATGCATCCATTCCTTCTTAGGATGCAATCCTCTATTTCATACCCTTGTGCCATCAACTTTTTGATAGTGCTTTCAGGGAGTCATGTTGTTCTGTGTGAGATCTCATCCATAAGCTCTTCTTTAGGGATTGTTACCGAGAGGATTTCCAGCTCCTCTCCTTCTCCTTCTACCTGTCAAATTTGTTTTGGGGAGATCACCAACACTGCTTTGTTATCCTCATCTGCTATATGCACCAAATCTGCTCTTTGTGAAAGAGTGTCTGCCTTCATCATCAGTGCACCTGCCTTGTGACACCATTTGAAACAGAACTGAGAGAGGTATTGTGCCCATCTGGCTTGCCATCAGTTGAGATCTTATTGGGTCATGAACCAGGTGAGATTCTGGTGGTCATTCCAGATCTCGAACTCATATTGGGTTCCTTCTAGATAATGTCTCCAGGTCTCTAGCATGGAAATGACACTAAGCATCTCTTTATCAGTGATCAGGTAGTTTCTCTGTTCTGGTGTCATTGAGTATGACAAGAACACCACAGGGTGCCAATGATCATTCTTTTCCACTGACAGAACTGCTCCTATGGTGTAGTTGCTAGCATTACTTTCCAGGCAATAACAGCAGTTGTTGTCTGGATATGTAAAACAACCTTGGGCACTGGAGTACCTTTGGCTGTGTAGTGGAGGGTGTATGAAAGTGTACGAAAAGACTAGGGGTGAGTTGAGCTTCTTATAACTGGGTGCCTTGTGAGGGAAGATCCAAGAAGAATTGATTGGAGTTCCAACAATTACATGGAGGGTTTATATACTACTAGCTACCTAAGTTGGAACTCCGTCTGAATACCATTAGGGCAGGCCAGGATACTAAAGATGGAAATACAAGACGAAAACTGGCCTGGTCTGTGTGAGCAAGGTAGTACTGAGGGATAATGGCTATTGGTGTGGGATAAGGTGACAAGCAATGGTGCAATAGCAGGAGTTCTGCAATTGGAGGAAAAAAGAATTAAGGGAATTGTATGATATGTGGGAGAAACACCATTGGTGTGGAATCAAAGTGTGCAAGTATGGTGAGCAATGGTGCCATCCACAGTCACTGTGTCGTCAGTTGCTTAGGTAAAAGGGGCTTTGCACTACCTTGGTCAGGTGTCCTAATGCTGTAAGCATATGCTGAGGTGGCATGGAAGCAAGGGCAGATATTACTGAGTCACAGTGCTGTGGTGCAGGTATCTATGCCTAAAGAAGGGAGTGTAGGAAAGAACAGAGTGGAAGTGTAGTGCTGGAGGCATGAAGCGTAACATGTCCCCCTCCTTAAGATCCAGATTCCAGATGGATCGGAGAATGGCTGAGAAAGAGGGAGTGAATGTCAATGGAGGAGACAGAGCAAGGGGCAGAAGGGTGGGCACGGTGGAAGGCAGCAATGGCATTGGGTGTGTGGGCAAGGTTTGAGTGGGGTTCCCAGGTACATTTGAAGGCATCATAGCCCTTCCAGTGAACCAGATACTGAAGTTCACAGCCATGGGACTGGGAGTCAATGATATAATCTACCTCATATTCACCATCAGTGTTGGAAGGAAGGATAACTAGAGTGGAGGATGTAGGAATGGGCTGTCCGGGGAGTGGTGTGAGGTAGGGTTTAACATAGGAGACATTGATGACTGGGTGGATACAGAAGGAGGGAGGCAACTGGAGGTGTACTGTATTGGGACCAATGTGCTCGAGGACAGAGAAGGGTCTGAGCCAGTGGTCAAGGAGCTTTGTGGGTTGAGGGGTGTGAAGATGTTCAGAGGAGAGCCAAACTTTGTCACCCATTTGGTATGTGGGGCCATCTGAGCGATGTCAATCTCTGGACTTTGTCATGTGCTCTTGTGACTGGTATAGGTGAGTGTAAGTGTTGGCAAGGTGCATAGCATACTGGTTAGTGAGGTTATTGGCTGTCGGGAATTGTTACGCCCTCGCTTGCGCCCCTATCTTTTTCCCCTATTTTCCACTCCGTTCCTGGACAGCGATACGATAAGGAGCCCCGCTGACTAACAGCATTCACATGCCACACGATGGCAGCGCCAAGCTGTGTTTACCTTAGTAAGTGGTCCAGCCCCCCTTTGCACAGCCCCATGACACCATAGCACGTCACCATGGCGCTCTCTCATGACATCGCCGCCCGGGCTGTGCAAACCTGTGCATTGACTCCCCATGACTCATAATTGGCCAGTAGCGTAATCCTCTCACTCCCACACTCGCCCTAAAGTACCTAAATGTAGTATTACGGCACAATACGTACAAACATGCTGTAAACCTATATATAGGGCCGCAATTGAGCCCCAGAACCTCATTTGAGTTATTCTGGGTTTTCCCCTTAGTCCTCAGTCGATGCCAGGGCCCCTCTAGCTCCAGTCACTTGTCACTCCCCCGCTGTCACACAGCTCACTAAGCAGCCCCGCCTAAGGGTTGTTTCATTATAACTCGAATCTCATCTCGCTTCGCCGTCGCCGTCGCAACCCCGAAGCCCTCGGAAATAGTGAGCTCGGCAGAGTCATCGGCCGTCGTTACTGACAGCCCTCTGCCCCAGTGAATCCCAACCAGATCTCAGCCCCGCGTCCTGAGTACGCGCTCGACCTCGCCGCCCTCGCCGCCAGCGCCCGGCTCTTCGTAGAAGAGCACCCCCACCTATTCGCCCAGGTTTTTGACCCCACCTCCGCCGCCACCCAAAGAGAAAGGAGGTTAGCAGGGGAGTATAGAGAAGTGAAGAAAGAAGAGGAGGAGGACTTAGTACTACCACCGTCGCCTGCCCCCTCTCCCAAGCGTGAGTCGACGCCGCCTGAGTTAGTCGACCCCAACGACCTCAAAGGTCCCTACCGCGACCCCACCTCGCCTGAGACCCGCCGCCGCCTCGACGAAGAGCACCATCATTGGCAAGAGAACCACGCCCGGTTCTTAGTAGAAGAAGCCCGCCTCACACGTCGCGAGAGAATCGCCGCAGCACGAGCTGCCCGCCGCACCGCTGCTGTCACCCTTGTCCAACCGGATAATGGTCCGGGACGCTTACGCCCTTGCGCATCTTTGCGCCGCCCTTTTCACCTTTAGTCAATTACTAGTGGCCCCTGCCACGATTACCTTCCATCAACTTCTTTCCGCTTACCTACACCTTTTGTTAGGAATTTTCCTCGCTCGCCTTGTATGATCCTTTAGCTCCTGCTGATCACCACTACTTTTCTCATTGTCTTTTTCGCTATCCTTTTTACCTACTTTTTGCTCCGCCTTCTCTCTCTCGTCGCACGAGAGCTCACCCCGCTCCAAGCTCAGCTAGCCATCCGTGAAGGAGCTTACTCCATCATCTTCGGCTACGAAAGGCAAGCAATACACGCCGAAGAAGAACAGCCGCAACAGAATTACGGCTGGTAGATATTTGAAATAAACTTCTTTCCCCATTAAAAACCCGAGTGACAATATAGGACAACTGTTTACGCGACTCCAATGGAGGGAGGACAAACAGGAACAACCAAGACCGATCAGCTGACCACAGATAATGCCGGTTAGATCAACCCCATATAAGGCAACAAGGCACCCAGCCGTAATAGAAGAGTATCGAAGAAGAACCTGGGTGATTCGTGACGGAAGAAGAATTCAGATCCCTAAGACACACGTAGCATGCCACTATGTCGGCATCCACTCTCCAAATCCTCGCCGACCCAAACCTCATGCTGGAGGACAAGATTGCTGCCATTGCGCTTGAATTCACTACACTAACGAAACAGAATCAGCAGCTCTACAACGGATGTGTCGAAGAACAAAAGAAGACCGCCGCACTATTGAAAGACGTTGCCGCGCTAGAGCAAATGGTAAGCAACCTGAATAGCGCCGCAGCTGCCGGAGGGAAGGCGGCCAGGAAGGTAGAAGTCTTCGCCGACCCCGGAGATTACGAGGGGTCTGTTGCCAAATTCGAAGAATGGTGGGCCAAGATAAAGGCGTGGCTCCACACCAATCGATCCACGATCCTGCCAAAAAGTTATGAGGCAGTAACTGCAGTCTTGTCCCAGTTGAAAGGACCGAAAGCCGGACCATTTGCCCAGACCCGGCTTCGCTGCGGACAAGGCTACACGTGGGATGAATTAGTCCAGGAAATGGAGAGCCTTTTTCGATCGGTCAATCAGAAGGACTGGGCTGTCGCCCAACTAGAACAACTCCGACAAGGAACCCTACGGACCGACGACTTCCTAGTCCGATGGGAGGCGCTTTATCAAATGGCCGAAATAGACGACAGTCATGCCATCCGCCTCCTCGAACGAAATACCGCCCGCCACATTATCCTCCAGATATTCAAGGAAGGCGCGCGTAAATCCACTCCCGCCACCTACCTGCAGAATATCCGCGACGTGGGATGCACTATGGAGGCCCTTACATTCATCAGGGGCCGTCCGCAGCAGTACCAATCCCACGGGGACCGAATGGAGGTAGACCGCTTCGAAGAAGCCGACAAAGAGGAAGTTTTTGCCATAAAAGGAAGTCCAGGCAAGTGTTTCAACTGTAAAGGCACCAGCCACATGGCCCGAAATTGCAAGAAGCCGAAGAATCAGTGCCCGGAATGCCATTTCCATGGAGGAGGCCATCGTTTCAGCT
>JBBPTI010000355.1:0-15500 GCA_038093995.1 Tylopilus aff. callainus | reverse complement strand
AATTGGA
This sequence comes from Tylopilus aff. callainus, assembly GCA_038093995.1. Taxonomy (NCBI): domain Eukaryota; kingdom Fungi; phylum Basidiomycota; class Agaricomycetes; order Boletales; family Boletaceae; genus Tylopilus; species Tylopilus aff. callainus. The sequence continues at coordinate 15,493 of JBBPTI010000355.1, read as the reverse complement.
GTCATTGCTGCTACAGGCCCAGAACTGCGTCGCCCTCGTTGCTACAAGTACCTAGTTTTTTTTTTTTCCATTCCATGCTACAGATCATATGATTCCATTCTAAATTTTCATTTTGCACCATGGTACTCCATGTTGTGGTTGCTAATGTAACGCTGCAGTGTGGTTGCTAATCTAATGGGGTCATAACGCACTCGAGGGGGTGTGTTGCCAACATTGGCAACAGTAACGCATAACGGGGGGGCCGTTGCTAAGCTTGGAGTCAGGGGCACCCCGTAACGCACCAACCCTCTGTTGCCTCCATACAGAAGGCTACAGTAGTGGTGTTCACACTGCTATGTTGCAACTTTTTTTCCAGCATGATAATGCCGCCGGCTTACCATTCTAGGCCAAATCATGATAAGGGGTATGAGAATGGGATGCTAATGGCTGTTACATAACAACATGGCAATGATAAGAGAGCAATAGCATTATAATGCAATAGTCCCTTTGTGTGTGAACTGATAATCAATGTCACACATTATAATGAGATAGTCCCCATGCGTGTGAACTGATAATCAGGGTCACGTGTGGCATAACAGTGGCACATAAGTGTCGACGTCCTTTGTTGATTGATCAATCTTCTTCCTTGTGCCAGTGTTTTGCCCTCAACCACCATGCCTGTCCAACGGAAGCCATGAAAAAAATATGATTACTCTGATGCAACGCTCAATACCCAGATACCATGCCCGACATGTGGGAGATCATTCAAGCTGCAAGGGTTCAAGAAACATGAGGCAAGCTGCAATACTCGGAAGGAAGCAGAAAAACACAGTGCTCTAGCAGGACATCGTTATGATAAAGCATTGGATAGTGAGTATTCCCATTAGCGTGTGTTATTTCCAGTTTATGTTCTGAATGTAGAACTCATACCCTCAAGCGCTCAACTCGAGAATCTTGGTTCTGCAGATGAGCCAACCAGCGTAGTGGCTGGTCCAGCCCCGCTTATCATCCTGTCAACTATTCTGGACTCGACAAATGAGTCTGAGACACAGGCACTCGCAGGTGACGAAGGTAATGCACTTCTTTTTCATGCACTGATTTAGTTACTCTGTCACTGACATAATTTGTCACGAACTAGGCGTTCCTGCAGCATTTGGACCTAATCCGGACTATCACGATCTCCCTCACAGGCCAGGTAGGCATAATGAGTGTTGGTCCATTCTAAATCCTGATTTCAATTATCAAGGTTCTGGCTCTGCCATGTCAGTCACGAATTCCATTGACAACTGTTACGACCCGCGCCTCGCTCATTCACACCCCTATCTTTTCCCCTATTTTTCCACCCCCTTCCTGAGTTGCGATACGCCAGAGACCCTGCTCACTAACAGCATTCACACGCCACACGATGGCAGCGCCAAGCTGTGTTTACCTTAGTAAGCGACCTAGCCCCTTTGCCAAACCCGATAACATCATAGTACGTCATCATGACGCCATCTCGCGACATCGGCGCCCGGGCTGCGCAAACCTGTGCAGTGACTCCCCATGACTCGTACCTGGCCAGTAGCGTAACCCCCTCGTTCCCACACTCGCCCTAAAGTACCCAAACGTAGTATTAAGGGCACAATACATACAAACATCCTGTATCCTATATATAGAGTCGCAATTGAGCCCCAGAACCTCATTCAAGTTATTCTGGGTTTTCCCCTTAGTCCTCAGTCGACGCCAGGGTCCCTCTAGCTCCAGTCACCTGTCACTCCCCTGCTGTCACACAGCTCACTATGCAGCCCCACCTAAGGGTTGTTTCATTATAACTCAAATCTCACCTCGCTTCACTGTCGCCGCTGCAACCCCGAAGCCCGAAACAGTGAGCTCGGCAGAGTCGTCGGCCGTCATTACTGACAGCCTTCTGCCCCAGTGAACCCCGCCCAGATATCAGTACCGCGTCCTGAGTACGCCCTTGACATCGCCGCCCTCGCCGCCAGCGCCCGGCTCTTTGTAGAAGAGCACCCCCGCCTGTTTGCCCAAGTTTTCAACCCCGCCTCTGCCGCCGCCCAAAGAGAAAGGAGGTTAGTAGGGGAGTATAGAGAAGTAAAGAAGGAGGAGGAGGAGGATTTAGTTCTACCGCCGTCCCCTGCCCCCTCTCCTAAGCGTGAGTCGATGCCGCCTGAGTCTGTCGACCTGAACGACCTTGAGGGTCCATACCGCGACCCCACCTCACCAGAGATCCGCTGCCGCCTTGACGAAGGGTACCATCGTTGGCAAGAGAACTGCGCCCGGTTCTTAGTCGAAGAAGCCCGCCTCGCATGCTGCGAGAGAATCGCCGCAGCTAGAGCTGCCCGCCGCACTGCCGCCGCCACCCTCGTTCGTCCGGATAACGGTCCGGGACGCCTACACCCTCGCACATCTTTGCGCCGCCCTTTTTACTTTTAGCTGACTTCTTGTAGCCCCCGCTGCAATTAAAATCTCAGATCTCTTTTTTGCATATCTACATCTTTTTTTAGGTATCCTCCTCGCCCACTTTACATGACCTTTCAGCTCCTGCTGATAACTTCTACGTTTCTCATTGTTTTCTTCTCTTGTCTCCTTGCCTTTTGCCTTTGCCGTCTTTTCTCCCTCTTAGCCCTACAGCTCACACCGCTCCAAGCCCAACTAGCAGTCCGCGAAGGAGTCTACTCCGTCACCCTCGGCTTTGAGAGACAAGCCATTCACGCCGAAGAAGAACAGCCGCAGCAGAACTACGGCTGGTAGTTATTGAATAGAACTTTTTTTCCCCACACCCCGAGTGACTCAATATAGGACAACTGTTTACGCGACTCCGACGGAAGGAGGACAAACAGACTTGACCGAGACCGATCAGCCGACCACAGATAACGCCGGTTAGATCCACCCCGTATAAGGCAACCAGGCACCCAGCCGTAATTGAAGAATACAGAAGAAGAACCTGGGTGATCCGAGACGGAAAGAGAATCCAAATTCCTAAGACGCATATAGCCCGCCACTATGTCGGCATCCACTCTCCAAATCCTCGCCAACCCGAACCTCACGTGGGAGGACAAGATTGCAGCCGTTGCCACAGAGTTCGCCACGCTAATGAAACAGAACCAGCAGTTATACAACGGATGTATCGAAGAACAGAAAAAGACTGCCGCTCTGCTGAAAGACATCGCCACACTCGAGCAGACGGTAAGTAATCTAAACAACACTGCAGCCGCCGGAGGGAAGGCAGCTAGGAAGGTAGAAGTATTCGCTGATCCCAGAGACTACGAGGGATCCGTCGCCAAATTTGAAGAATGGTGGGCCAAGATTAAAGCATGGCTTCACACCAATCGATCGACGATCCTGCTGAAAAGTTATGAGGCAGTGACAGCAGTACTTTCCCGGCTGAAGGGACCAAAGGCTGGACCATTCGCCCAGACCCGGCTTCGCCGTGGACAAAGCTACACGTGGGATGAACTGGTCCAGGAAATGGAAAGCCTTTTCCGATCGGTGAATCAAAAAGACTGGGCCGTCGCCCAATTAGAACAACTCCGACAAGGCACCCTCCGGACCGATGACTTCTTAGTCTGATGGGAGGCCCTGTACCAGATGGCCGAGATCGATGACAGCCACGCCATCTGCCTTCTCGAATGCAACACCGCTCGTCATATTATCCTCCAGATATTTAAGGAAGGCGTACAGAAGTCCACCCCCACCGCCTATCTGCAGAATATCCGCGACGTGGGATGTGCTATGGAGGCCCTTACGTTCATAAGGGGTCGCCCACAGCAGTATCAATCCCGCAGGGACCAAATGGAGGTAGACCGGTTTGAAGAAGCGGAGGAAGAAGACGTCTTCGCCATAAAGGGAAGCCCGGGGAAATGTTTCAACTGTAAAAGGACAGGCCACGTGGCACGAAACTGTAAGAAGCCGAAGAATCAGTGTCTGGAGTGTCATTTCCACGGAGGGGGGCATTGTTTCGGTTGTAAGAAAAGGACGGCCCGGAGGATTACACTAGCGCCCGATGAAGCAAGGGCCGCTCCAATTGAAGAACGAGATTTTCCCAATGCCAAACAGGAGCAGAAGGGAAAAGGCAGAGCCTAGGAGACAATCTGGGTGTCTCACGGGCTGATAGTACCATTTTCTTGACGGAACTAACGAAACTCGTTACTATGCTAACCACTTTAGTATCTAACACCACCGGTCTAGGGGGGTCTCCTAGCGAGCCCAGCAGGGACCGAGATACTAAAACTGTGCTTAATTCCCCTAAATCCGTCAAGCAAACCCCAGAAGAATCAAGGATGTACACGAGGGTAATACATAAGGGGAAAGAGATAAAACTGACCGTACAGATCAAACCCAACCCCTCGAGCAGATACACCAATGCCGAAGCCCTGATTGATAGCGGGGCAAATTTAATGCTGATTAGTCAGGATTTCGTCTGCCGGCACCGAATCCCCACACTAACCGCCTGTCGGACGATCGTCGTGTTTAATGCTGATGGATCGGAAAACGCCGGAGGAAGAATAACAGAAGAAGTTGAGGTCTATTGCGATTTTAATGGGCATAAAGAGTTGCTCCGGGCGTACGTATCAAACATCAGTCGCAATGATCTCATTCTAGGATACCCATGGTTGAGAGACCACAACCCCCGGATCGATTGGAGGACAGGACGGGTCCACTTTGCCGACTGCCCAGAGACCTGTAACTATGAACGCACTACCAGAGCGGTTCATCGACAAAATGTGAAAGAGGCCCTCCATGCAGAAGAGAGGAGTCGAGCGAAGGAGACTAAAGACCTATCAAAAGAAGAAGAGTCGCTCGCACTCGTCCCAGAGCAATATCACCGTTATCGAAGGGTGTTCTCACAAAAGGAGTCCGAACGAATGCCCCTCCGTAAACCTTGGGATCACGCGATTGAATTAAAGGAGTCTTTTCGTCCCAAGAAGGGGAGGATTATCCCGTTAAGTCCGCAGGAACAGAAGGAGGTGGACGACTTTATCAACGATCAGCTGCAGAAAGGGTATATCCGCCCCTTGAAGTCCGAACAAACCTCCCCAGTGTTCTTTGTGCTGAAGAAGGACGGAAGGAAACGAATGGTGCAGGACTACCGATATCTCAACGAGCATACAATCCGAAATAATTATCCACTTCCCCTGATCTCCCAGTTGGTTGACAAGCTGAAAGGAGTGTGAATCCTCACCAAGATGGATCTCCGGTGGGGGTATAACAACGTGCGGATCAAAGAAGGGGATGAATGGAAGGCCACCTTCGTCTGCCATAGGGGGGCCTACGAACCCACGGTAATGTTCTTCGGACTCTGTAATTCTCCCGCCACCTTCCAGACCATGATGAACGACCTATTCGCGGACATGACGGATGTGGTGGTATACATCGACGATCTACTAATCTTCTTGAAAGATCCAGACCCAATCAAGCATGAGGAAAGAGTAAGAGAGGTGTTGGATCGGCTAGAAAAGAACAACCTCTTCGTTAAACCTGAGAAGTGTATCTTCTCCGTACCGACTGTGGAGTTCTTAGGCATGATTGTCGGGCCGACCGGAATCACCATGGATGGGCAGAAGGTGAAAGCCGTTGTAGACTGGCCGAGTCCAACCACACTCCGACAGACTCGCGCCTTCCTTGGCCTAGCCAACTTCTACCGGCGTTTCATTAAAGATTATGCCAAGATCGCACGCCCCCTACATGACCTCACAAAGAAAGATACGCTGTTTGAGTGGACCCGGGAGTGTGAAGAGGCCTTTACAAAACTAAAACAGTCCTTTACCACAGCACCGGTACTCGCCTACCCAGACAACGATTGCCGCTACCAACTAGAAAGCGACGCCAGCAATCACGCGGTGGGAGCTGTCCTCTTGGTACAAAAGGAGGATCGCTGGCATCCCGTAGCATTCTCCTCCCACTCCATGACCCCAGAGCAGAGAAACTACCCGATCGCCGATAAGGAGATGCTTAGTGTTATCTCTGCACTCGAGACGTGGAGACACTACCTTGAAGGAACGACCCACGAATTCGAGATCTGGAATGACCATCAGAATCTCACCTGGTTCATGACACGCCAAGACCTCAATAGGCGGCAGGCCCGATGGGCTCAATACCTCTCCCGATTCAATTTCAAATGGTGTCACAAGGCCAGTGCCCTGATGACAAAAGCAGATGCGCTATCCCGAAGGTCGGATCTAGTTGCTGAGGGAGAACAGGATAACAAGGGAGTACTGGTAATTCCCCTGGAGCAAGTGCGACAGATAAATGAAGAAGAAGAAACGATGGAGGTAACGACCCTCGGGGATGAGCTGACCGACGAAGTCTCACACAGAACCATACGACTCCCGGAGTCCACCCTCAAGAAGTTGATGGCACAGGGATATGAGATTAAGGATCGGGTACTCAAAAGGGGCGACCAGATCTATGTACCACCTGATCTCCGCACCCAGATCATCACCCTCCACCACGACCACCCTACTTGCAGCCATCCCGGTGTTCACTGGACCCTGGAGCTACTTACCCGTTTCTACAGTTGGCCTGGGATGAGGAAAGATGTTGAGGGATATGTAAAGAGTTGCACACGGTGTGCCCGCGCCAAGTCCACGAATCAGGCGCCACGAGGGGAATTACAACCTCTGCCAGTACCCGAAAAGCCTTGGGAAGACATCTCTGCAGACTTCATCACCGATCTGCCCCTCGCTAAAGGGTACGACGCCATCCTGACGGTGGTGGACCAATTCTCTAAAGAAGTCGAGCTGGTGCCTTGCCGAAAGACGTGCACAGCGGCAGATCTAGCCAATCTCTATCTTACCCACGTATGGAAGCACCATGGCCTCCCGAGATCGATCGTTTCAGATCGGGGCCCCCAATTCGCCGCCTCGCTCATAACGTCACTCTGCTCACAGTTAGGGATTACGGTGAAGAAGTCTACCGCCCATCACCCCCAGATGGATGGACAGACCGAACGAATGAATAGAGAAGTGGGCTGTTACTTACGAATGTATTGTGCTGAACGGCAGGATGATTGGGCTCGATGGTTATCCCTGGCCCAATTCTCTCTGAATGTGAAGCAGTCATCCGCTTCAAAATTCTCCCCTTTTCAAGTCACGCACATGTACCAGCCCAGGATGGGTGTGGAACCCTGGGATACTAAATCACCCGCCGCCTCGGCGGTAGCACGGGATTATCAGCAGATCTTAGATCGGACCAGGGCCAATCTCGAAACGGCCCGAGAACGGATGAGCATCGAAGGAAATAAACACCGGAGCCCGGCACCCTCTTACGTATCCGGGGACAAGGTTTGGCTCGCCACTGATAACCTTACTCTTCCTTTCCCCTGCCGGAAGCTCATGGATCGCTGGGTGGGACCATTCCCGGTTCTCGGGATGAAAGGACCGAACGCCGTGCATCTCCGGCTTCCCTCCTATATCAAGATTCACCCGGTCGTTAACATCTCCCGCACGAAGCTGTACCTACCCCCGCTTCCGTCCCAGCCAGATCCGCGCCCCGGCCCCACGCTCATCACTGACAATCGCGACGGGGAATATGAAGTAGAATCCATTCTCGACTCTTGCTCTCGCGGCCGGGGCATTCAATACTTGGTCCACTGGAAAGGATATTCCGCCAATGATCGCACTTGGAAGCCAACCTCTCATCTCACCCACTGCCCTGACGCCATCTGCGACTTCCATCGCCTTCACCCCGCTGCCCCTCGCCCTGTCACTTGGTCCGCCTTTGCCGCTCTCTTCGCTCGGTCCCTTCCCGTTGCTGCCCCGGAGGTTCAGCTTTAGCTGGGGGGTAGTGTTACGACCCACGCCTCGCTCGTTCACACCCCTATCTTTTCCCCTATTTTTCCACCCCCTTCCTGAGTTGCGATACGCCAGAGACCCCGCTCACTAACAGCATTCACACGCCACACGATGGCAGCGCCAAGCTGTGTTTACCTTAGTAAGCGACCTAGCCCCTTTGCCAAACCCGATAACATCATAGTACGTCATCATGACGCCATCTCGCGACATCGGCACCCGGGCTGCGCAAACCTGTGCAGTGACTCCCCATGACTCGTACCTGGCCAGTAGCGTAACCCCCTCGTTCCCACACTCGCCCTAAAGTACCCAAACGTAGTATTAAGGGCACAATACGTACAAACATCCTGTATCCTATATATAGAGTCGCAATTGAGCCCCAGAACCTCATTCAAGTTATTCTGGGTTTTCCCCTTAGTCCTCAGTCGACGCCAGGGTCCCTCTAGCTCCAGTCACCTGTCACTCCCCCGCTGTCACACAGCTCACTACGCAGCCCCGCCTAAGGGTTGTTTCAACAACCAGCGAAGACCTGCTGATCTTTGCGACGAAAACCTTGCCGACTTCAAGACTGAGTATCATCCTTGTAGCAAATGGTCGACGCTTTTCCAGACATCTGATACATTCCGCATGCACAAATCATCCAAACTGCCTCAAAATCCCACTCCTTGGCACCCCTTCTGATGTAAAGGGGACTTTGAGTTTGCAGAGATCACACTTGAAGCTTCACTCAATAAAAACCAAGTTGATGTGCTTCTTGACCTCATATCCCACGTGGCCAAAGGCAAAGCTCAAGTCACAATTCAGAACGAGGCCGAGCTTCGCAAATTATGTGATTGGGCCGCCAAAGAACTCACCCCGGTAAGCAGATGTGAAACATTCCAATTGTGTGTAGTGGGTATTGTACTGACTAAGTCTATACAGTTTGTTGAGCATACAGTATCTGTGCCATATAAAAAGAAGACATGCTCCTATGCTGTTCATGTCAGATCTGTGTGGCAGTGGGCACTTGATCTTTTGAGTAACCCACATCTTGCACCCCACTTTGTTTGGGACGCAGAATGCTTGTACAAGTGGGATGGCAAACAATTTGATCGGTTCTACGATGAACCTTGGACAGGGGATTGATGGTGGGATATACAAGTGAGTTGTATCACAGCTAATTGTTGTCTGTAGTTCTATGTGTTCATGTAAATTGTAGTCTGCTTTACCTTCCTCTGCTGAAAACACAGTTCCACTTGCGTTCATTCTGTATGCTGACAAGTCAAAATTGTCCTCCTTTGGGACAGTTAAAGGGTATCCGGTCATTGCACGTTGCGCCAATCTCCCTGCTGAGATATGGAATGGCAATGACATCAGGGGAGGTACTGTTGTCAGATGGTTACCAATTGTAAGGCCCTTAGAATATTCAGTTCTGTTCTGAGGCTTGACGAACTACTGACGTTGTATGTTCGTAGGTTCCTGAGGACGCCAAGGAAGAAGGCAAACTCGGATACACAATGCTCAAACGGGTCGTTTGGCATGAGTCATTTTTTAAGTTGCTCGAGGAAGTCATAGAACATTCAAAGTCGGGGTATGCGCATGTTTGCCACAACAAGATTGAGTGGTGGTTATTCCCAGTCATCCTAATCCTTTCGGCAGACTACAAGGAACAGGGAGTTGTTGTTTATGATATCTTTGATGATAGACAACTTACTGTTCAAATTATCCAGGTGTATGATGTCACTCATCTGTGGCTGCCTTGGTAAATGCCCCTGCCCTGTCTGCTTGGTCCCACTTGGGGAGCTCCATGAGCTTGCCAAGTCATTTGACTCCCGATCGCAAGAGCAAGCAGAAGCTGCACTCAAAGTTTGGACGGAAGACCGACGTAAAGAAGAGGAGATGCTTAATGAGCTTGGACTTCATCCTGTCGCAGTGCATAATGATATTTGGATTCTTGTGTCGTGTTCGTGCTGACCTCTGAGTCTTAGAATGTGTTTTGGCTTATTCTTCTGTCTGACCCACACCTAGCACTCAGTTTCGACAGATTACATGTGCTTCACTTGGGATTATGGGGCAAGCACATCTTTGGGGAGATAAAGAAGATTCTGGCCTTTCTTGGTCGGGATGCTCAGGCTATGGTTGAGAAATAGTAAGATCTGGCTTTGATACTGTACTTCCAATGTGGTCATATTGATGTCCATTGCAAAGTGTTGCTGATTTTCCCTCATGGCAGCAACTTGCCCGCTTCAAGGCCGTTATAAATATTACTTTCAATGATGGCAACAAGATGCATGATCTTGCAAAGGTATGTGTTAACGTCAACTAAATGCATTGGCCTTAGTAATAGCTGTGTCCGATGTTGGTACAATACTGTTAAACTCATGGCAATATAGCAAATATTTTACAGTCTATTGCACATTTTTGACAAGAACAAGGTTCCCAAGGGCTATGCCTTGTTGCAAATGCTGAAGAGCTATCTTGAGCTCGATGGGCTGATCAGCCTAGATGTCCACACGGAACTCTCTCTCTCACTGATTGAGGGTGAACTCCTCAAGTTCAACAATGTCCTGGAGGTGAGGATCTCCTTTCGAATCTAAACTGTTTGGTTGATCCATGGTGGATATTACTATATTTTCTACTAGGAATATATCAAATTGGCGGAAAAGTCCCCCATATAGGACTTGAGGGTTGACTGGGACTTTCCTAAAGTCCACTTGTGGAAGCATGTGGTCCATGATATACGGTCCAAAGGCGTTGCACAAAACTATAGTATGCGTCCAAATGAAAGCATGCATGGCACACTGAGAGAGGCATATAATCGTCACACAAATCGAAGAGATGTCGTCAATCAGATATGATTCTGCTCATTATGAGTTTGTCTTCACTATATTTGACAACCTGCAATCTAGATTCTTCATGTTGATCATCACATACTTGCTTTAAAGCTCATCAGGCAGTCCATTCATTCTGACATTCTTGCAACCGAAGACTCAACCGAGTCAGCCACACAAGATATCGACCAGGACTCTGATGTTGATATTTCCGACATCGGTCAACCATTTACACTCAGTTCACAATGCAAACCTATACTCATGCAATCGCTCGAGATGGACAACCCAAGGGAGGGTGTGTTCAATGGGATCCGCAAAAAGTTCGCAGAGTTTATCAATTCTTCGGTTCCTGGATGGGGGTACAGGAACATCAACTACATAAAAATCCCTCCCACTTTTGAAGTGAGTCATTACCTACTCTTTTCAACAAAATTCGACATTGTTTTCAATCTGAACAGATCACCGAACACCAGTATCTTAAGATAAAATATGGGTCCACTGTTGACTGGTGGGAGACTACTGACCACCTCCGATGCAATCCGTCATTCTACTCGAAACCACGCTACGACTGCGCACTAGTCCAATTTACCTCAATGGCTGCTGCTCTTGTTCGCTTCATTTTAATTTTTACTTGTCACATTCCTGAACTAGACGGAACATTCGAGTTCGCACTTGTGCAGCTGTTCACAACAAGAACCGGAGCATCTCGCCGAATAGATCATGATCTTAACCTTATCCGCATCAAGATTCCCCCTCGGCCCTCTTCCATCTTCATCCCTATAGCCTCAATTGTTCGTGGTGCTGTTTTGGCTCCTGATCCTGAACATGCGGAGGAGTTCCTAGTTTGTACTTATCTTGATGACGACATGTTCCTTCGCTGCAAGAACACTACTATTTCTGGTCTGTGATGTGAGTAGACCAGACCCATATGGTATGTTGGTATTTATGCCAGTATCTGATGGACAATGACCAGATGCTCCGATTCAGGGACTCACTGCTCGTCTGATATGTTGTTTCCATCTTGACATTAGTCTGAAGGATTCAAGTTCATTGTCCCTACTTTATCACCCATACTAATAGTAGTACAATTATATCGATCGTACGCTATTACCCACTACTTTCCTCTTCCCTCTCTTGGAGAATTCTGGGAATGGCCTGTTCATGAATCATGGTCACGATTGTGACATTATCATTAGCAGAGTAAAATGATTAGTCATTACATCTCGTCCTAACACAGCAACTTCAATGAATCGACATTGCGGCATTCTGATCACATTTGAACTCATGTTCATTTGAAGTGATTCAGCCTTCCAAGTCTGTCAATGGGCCCTGGACCAACAGCAGCCACTGTATTACAGTAGGCGAGTACCGGATCAAATCTGAACCTGGCTATTCACTCAGCAAGAAATTTGCTGTCAGAATTCAGTGGAAATACGTCTTAGCACTTGCGGCGGGTGTCAGGATCAAGCCCGAAAAACTCTAGCGACAAGAACACAAGGTTAACATCCGCATCAATAGCTGGGTATGTTTTAATTGAATCCACTCACCTGATTCTGTCTCACCTGCAATGCCAATTTCCAATGAATCCTCTGCCTGTTTACACTCCGCATCAGAAACTATCCATTCTGGACCATCGACAGACCCTGTCATTGCTGTGGTGGGAGGTATATCAAGACATACTCGCTGGGTGAGTTTTCAATCCATCCCCATATCCGCTCTATTGAACATCTCATCAGTCTTGTCATTGTCTTCGCAATAATGAGCCAGAATCCCTTAAGGTATCGAGATGTGGACGCCATTGATTCACTCGACTCTGATTAGTCTGATGCCTCTGTTTCAGAGGTGGAGGATTCGGGTTTGGAAGATAGCGACACCAAGCAAATCCTGAGTGCCCTACGTGCACCATTACCTGATGCAGGCATACCTGAGCTACGCAAAGTAAGTCTGACCACTAAGATTTATGTATTTTAATACTCACTTGTTGACACAGCAGGCGCTTGCACTGTGTCAGAAGTCTTTGACAGAAACACACGCTAAGCTAAGGATCACCACAAAGGAGCTTCGGACCCTCAACTCTGCCTTGCCTGCGAAGAAGCACAAGGGTGTCATGAACAAGACAGATATGCTGGACGAAGCCGTTGGACGCATAGCAAAGAAATTTGCTATTCTGCATCGCCTCTGGGTCATCGATGGACTTTTCCCAATCAAGAGTGCTCTGAATCCCAATGTCGACCTCTTCTGCGAAGAACGTTGGAATGTGGCCGAGATGAAACGTGATGCAGTCTTCACTGAACTCTTCATGATCACACCCAAGCCTTTGCACAAGGAAATGGTTAAATATAAAGCCTTCGGTTCAGTGGTGAGTTCGAGGCCGTTTTCGCTGTTTGTTCTATGCTCACTGTAGTATCAAACTAGTTTACCAGCGTCTTGAATCAGGAGAGATCCAACATGCTTCGAGTTGTCAAGGAAGCTTCGGCTCTCATATTTGCTCCCCTAAAGGTCTCTGACCCGACTATTTTCACTTCGCCTGCCCGCAAGAAAGATGACCTGCGGATGAAGGAATTGTCGATGAAAGGTAGCATGTACAATTGCTTCGCTCCCATTCTGTTTGAGAATCCCGACCGGATGATTGAAGATCCCGAGCAGATGGATGATGGATTTCTCAGGAATGCCTGCCTAGTCAATGTAAGTCTATTCTGCTATCTGACTGCACAGCCATTGAATCAGAAGATATTTGTCAGGTTATTCGTTTGCTTGTCTTCGGAAAGAATGCGCTCACCAAGGAAAAGGCTCGTGGAGGACCCAAAACAAGAGGCCAGATTCACGGCATTCAAAGTGTAACAGAGGGACTCGTAGCATTGGCCGCGATATTCGTATGTGAATTTACTGTAAATATCTTCAAGATTGGTTCTCATGGATTCCATTCCAAAGGTTCGCTATTTACTATCGCCAGACTCTGAACTTCAATCTGTCGGTCCCATGAGCGGGATCCCGTACGAAGAGAATTACGACTTTTATTTGCAAATTCTGTGCATGCGCTCCAACTGGACCATCGAAACCATCGCCTTCTTCAATACGGAGGTATTTGATAATAAAACAGCACAGAATCCAGAGCCTATGGTGCCCTCTGCTCCCCCTCGCACCTGGGATACTGCGTTTGTTGATTTTTTGAGGAAACCCAAACCAACCAGTACACCAATGATCCCAAGCAGCACTGCTGGTAACCAGGCTTTCGAACAACCTGGTCCAGAACCCTCTGTCTCTCACTTGCAAAATCACTTTCCAGCTTGTCACCCTCAAGCTCATATTCATCCAGATCCTCACCCTCCTATTGACCGCTCATGATCCCATCCACCCGCTCTTTACTCTGACCTCCCGACCCCACCTGCTTATCCTTCTGCTCCCCCTTCTCCATCCCATTCAGATGCTCCACAGGTAACATCTTCCAATTCTATGGTGTCAATTCACAATCATCCTGGAGCCAGACTGTCGTCTGTGTCGAGGCTCCAGGTTGAAGTTGGACAAATGAGCATTAGTACCGTTCCGACCCCCATTGATACTCAGGCAGTCTCAACATCAGGCAGTTGCCAGATTTCCTCAGCTCGCCGTGCACCAGTCCCTATTCATGTTCAAGAACCATTGGTTCCCCTTGGACCCGTTGCCAATGAGCCCATTGTTCAGAAGCGTGCCACCCGTGCACGTGGCACGAAAGCCAAGAAATAAGACTTTCATGCCTGTTCTGGCTCATTAATATGTTTACCCTTTGTTGTTTGTTTCTCATTTGTGTTGGTTACTATTATTCGTTAACAGTAGTAGTAGCTACATTGAATATCAACCCCCCCTGTGTATGAATCCCCCATCGAGGTCCGTTTGGATTCTCACTCATATCTCGTCCTTCAACTTTAAACTATCCATTTCATGCTCCCTCCACTGTAAATAATTCCTGGTCACGTCCATCGTATCTCACCTCACTCATCACACCTGCCTCACCGTCACAAGGCTCTCTTTCTAAACCATCCAAGGGATATTTGACCTCGACAAGACTTTCCAACAGTCTTCCTTACTTTAGGCCGCCCCGTGGTCCCTCGATATCAGGTTTGGAGCAACAAGTCTCTAATGCATTCCATCCAACTTCCCAAATAATGCATCCCACTTTCCCCATCGCTCCATCAACACAGTTGACTCCCATCTCAGCGGGGTGATATCACCCCCTTGAATTCATTTGTCCACGAGATCCTCCACTGTTCGCAAACCTCGGGAGACCATGCTTCAAACAGCACTATGCTACCTCCAGGTGTTAAATCCACGCCAAGATCCCAACCTCATCCGGAAAGAGAAGTAAGCCTTTTCTTCTTCACTTGTGGGATTGGATGACGATCGGATATCTAAAGGTGAGATTGGTATTGACTACAATACCAACCTCGACAATCTGAGGCCATCAATCACTCTGGTAACAATGTGCATCAATCCCAATGCCTCACATGAAGCCAGGTCCCTAATATGCAAGATAAATCTTCCTCCACTTCCTCCACTTCACTCACCACTTCTTTACCCCCACCAGGCATTCCTCGCTTCCCTAATACTGGCGTCAAAGTTCATGCAAGATCAATTGCACATGGGCCATTAAGCAGTCTTTATGTTCATCCTTACATGCAAGCTCACAAGACACGGTGTTGCCATCTCTGCCTCAATGGATCAATTCGGACTCATACTGAGTGTCACGCGGCATTGGGAATCCCCTCAACTGCATGGACATTCCATGATGATATGTGAGCACGCTTGTAGCACAAATCTCCACACGTGTCATGTCGCGTAAACCGTCAGCAGCCCCGGTATCACCAAACCATCTGGCAACCACATTCATCCCTACTTTCCTATCTTGTCACACCTCCCTCATCAACCTCGCCATCATCAACC
>JBBPTI010000354.1:0-15505 GCA_038093995.1 Tylopilus aff. callainus | reverse complement strand
TGTAGCCAAGAGTAAGATCTTCATTTCATACACCAATAGTATGAGGTGAGGATTAGTGGTTGTTAGGGAATATTGCCATTAGTGAAAAACATGCAAACATTCAGACAATTGTTTGAGCCACTGTATGGTAATCTAAACCCTCCTGCAGACAAACACTGAGTCACCCAAACAGAGCCAAAAGAGTGCTAAATTTGGCAAACCAAGTTTTGCAGTGTGCCCCTGGACTATGCCCAGAGTCCAGCTCAACCCTCTGCCACTAGGTATGACCCCTTATTCATTCAACCCCTGGCTTGGATGATGCCCCTCAGTGATGCAACCATCATCCTGGATCCACACATTATCCTGCAAGTTCAAGGCCTCACACCATGGCTCTGCACCAAACCCACACTTTTTCCTCCCATACTTACTATATATAATACAACACACTATGATACCTATGACCCACTATGCCCACAATCCCAGTGTGCTCCACTGAAAGGCCTTCACACATGCTGATAAGACCTGAGCACCCATACATAGAATCTCCCACCCACTTACACTCATGACTGTAAATGTCTGGCAAAGGGCACAATGCCCTATAGGACAATAAACAAGGATTCAAAAAAAAAAGGTTGTGTTAACTTTGAAACTCTGGTATTGTGCTGGATGGATGGTGTTATGCTCTGATCTTCCACTGTCCTACACCCACTCCACTTCTCCACACTCCTTACTTCACTGACACTTGCCATACTACCTACACTCCCTATACTTCCTCTAGGATTACCCTCTTTAGCTGCACTTCCTCACACCACCAAGTTGTG
The DNA here is from genome assembly GCA_038093995.1 of Tylopilus aff. callainus. Classification (NCBI taxonomy): domain Eukaryota; kingdom Fungi; phylum Basidiomycota; class Agaricomycetes; order Boletales; family Boletaceae; genus Tylopilus; species Tylopilus aff. callainus. The sequence continues at coordinate 14,705 of JBBPTI010000354.1, read as the reverse complement.
CCTTGGTGTTACCTGCACTCCTTGTATCCATACCATGGCATGCAGCTTATAGCATAAGGGCACCTGACCAAGGTAGCATAAAGCCTCTTTTACCTAAGCAGCTCATGCCATAAGCTACTGCAGATGCCATCATCACATGCAATACCTATGCAACCCTTCCCCACACCAATAGTAGTACTTCCACATATTGTATGACTCTCCATATTCCTTTTTCCTCCAATCACATAACCCTTGCTATTGCACCACCATATGCCATCCTATCCCACACCTATCACAATATCCCCTCAGCATCACCCTGCTCACACAGACCAAGCCAGTTGTCATCTTGCATTCCTTTACTTAGTATCCTGGCCTGCCCTCACATAGTTCAATTGGAGTTCCAACCTAGGTAGCTAGTAGTATATAAACCTGCATGTAATTTGTCAGAACTCCAATTGATTCTTCTTGGGTCTTCCCTCAAAGGGCACCTGCTTACTAGAAGTTTGATCCACCCCTTACACTTTCATACACTTTTTGCTACACGATCAAAGGTACTTAGTGCCTGAGGTTGTTTCAGATGGGACTTGGCTTGAGTGACTTAGAATGAAGTGCTGTGCCCTTGTCAACTTTGTCAACCACCATGGATGGATCAATATTTGAGATAGACCTATGTATAGTGAGCTCAAAAACTGTTCCAATGTTTGATAGTTTTGTAGTGTACACTAAATAGCACTTTCCAGTATGGGAATTCTTAGGGTGCACAAGAGTGGACCTAATGAGTGAGCTTAGTGAACTCCAGTCGAGTGAATAAGACTAGGATTGTAGTACCTAACAAGTGAGCTTAGTAAACTAGGTACAATTAGTAAGGACTATGGTATAGCATAGAGTATGGTGCTTACCTCCAGTCAAGTAAATAAGACTAGAGGGAAACATGGTAGCAGTGCATAGTGTATAGTCCAAGTAGTCCAAAAAAAGAAATATACACTAACTACTATGTATGGGCTGGTCTCCAACACACCCCCTCAGTCTGAGCATAAATAAAGTCTGGGATAGGTTTCTAGTGTCCATGGCCAGGGAGTGGTTTGGTGAAGCCATTGGTGAGCATTTCAGAGGTAGGTATGTACTGTATGGTGATCAAGTTGTCTTCTACATATTCTCATATGAGATGATAGTGTACCACAATGTGATGAGTGTGGGAATGAAATCAGGGTTCTTTGGTAAGTGTGATAATGCCTGTGTTGTTGACATATAGTATAGTGGATGGAGGCAGCTTAGCAGCTATACCCATGTAGATGATGATTTGTCATAGCCACATTGCTTGTTTGACTCCATGTGACATTGCAATATATTCAGCTTCCATCATTGAGCTAGCAATCTTGGGTTGTTTTTTGCTGTTCCATGAGATGGTTGCATTACTGAGTTTAAACAGGTAGCCAGATGTTGAATGGTAATTGTTAGCATTACATGCCCAGTTTGAGTCTGTGTAGCCAGTGAGTGTGTTGGGGTCAATGTCACTGATGGATCTGAGTATAAGTCTGAGGTCACATGTGTCTTGCAAGTAGCAGAGGATATGTTATAGTGCTTTCCAATGTGGTCAGCCTTCTCTCTTTCTTTTTGTCTGTCAGCTGCTTCTTTCTTTCAGAATGGGCATGTGATATGTTCTGATTGATGAAGTGGACATGGTGGTAAGAGGTGTGTGGTATCACCAGTTGGGTTGACAGTATCTGATGGCACCCCCTCAGATCAAGTGGGGATATCTGGTGAGGGCACCCCCTGCTTGTGGGTAGTGGGTGGTGAGGATAGGTCTTTGGCATCAAGTATTGGTACCTTCTTGTAGATAATGACATCACATGAAGCAATGAATTTGTGTTTACTGTGGATCCAGACCTTATAGACCTTGGAATGACATTCAAGGCCACAGAGGATTCTATCAACAGAGTGTGCATCAAGTTTTTGGCATTGTTCAGGTGGGACCTGGACATGGCAGTGGGAGCTGAAGATGTGCAGTGCAGTCACACTAGGCTTCTTGCCATAGAAGGCCTTGTTGGGAGTAGAGCAGTTGAGTGCCTTTGTCAGGCTGTGGTTGTGCACATAATTAGCATATTTGTATGCTTCCAGCCAAAATCCATGAGACATCTCAGCATCCTCAAGCATAGCAAGGGCACTCTCATGGGTAGTTTGGTTGAATCTCTCAGCCACACTGTTTTGTTGTAGAGTATGCAGTGCAGTCATTTTGTATGTAATGCCTTTTTCATGGAAGAAGGCCTGTAATTTTGATCCAATAAATTCACCACCATGATCAGAATGGATGTATTTAACACATTGGTCTGTAGAGGTTTCAAGCCATTGAATAAGTGTTTTAAGGAGGGTTGGAGTTTTGTCTTTGTGTTTTAGATACTCTTTCTAACCTCTTCAGCTATAGTCATCAATTATGCTGAGTGTATATACATAGCCTTGGATTGACTTGTTGAATGGTCCTTGTAGGTCCATATGGAGCCATTCTAGGATGGTGGTAGCATGGTTGGTGGTAAAGGTGGGAAAAGGGGCTTGATGATGTTTGCCTTTTGTGCAACCATTGCAGGGTGCAGGGTTGGTGTCTCTGTGCAGGTCAAGTCCAGTTACTAGTTGGTGGCATTCAAGGTAGTGTAGGCTTTTTAGGCTAATGTGGCCTAAGTGGGCATGCCATAGATCAAGATTGGGTGGGGTATAGGCAGCAAATGTGGCATTGTAATGGGCAGTCAGGGGGGTGATTATGCTGTCAATTTGATATAGATTACCTTGTAGGCAGCCTTCCATTATGGTCTCACCTTTTGGATTTTTGATCATGAGTTGCCCATTTCACTTTGTTATCTCCATGCCACATTGGTTCATCCAGCTCTCCAACATGAGGTTGTCTCTAACATCTGGGCAGTAGCTTACATTGAGTAGTTTAATTGTTTGATCTGTTCTACCCTTTACTGATACTGTGATTAGCATAGTGCCAATGCTGAGTACTTGTAAAGTTGGCCTGTTTTTAACAATGCCCATGATGGTGTCATTTGTTGGGGTAAATGTGATGAATGCTCAGCATTCAGTGCAGATATGGTTTGTTGATCTGCTGTCTAGGATCCAATCAAAGCAGGAGTGGGGTGGATTAGGTGTGGCGAGGTATGCTGATAAGTTGCTGTCAGATTGTTTTTGTTCCAATTCATTGTTGGTATCCTTGGCAATGGCTTGGTTTGCCTGTTTCCCAGATATGAATTTGGGCTTAGCTTTGCCTATGGCCTTGAATTGGTCCTTCAACTTGTTATCTCTATCATCTGTTGTTTCTATTTCTTTCTTTGGTTTGGATTCCCATGGTCTGCTGTGCATTGTGCCACCAGGGAAGTAGTAATTCCAGGTCCAGTGGCCTAAGGTCTTGCAGTTATTATAGTAGGGTTGGCCTGGTATGTGCAGCCAACTTTTCTTAGGGCATACTGCCTATAGGCTTGTATTTGTACTTTGCAACATGTGCACTCTGTATTTATCTCAGATGCATTGTTCAACTTCAGTTGATGTATAGTGATCTGATAGGGCTGCAAATACATAGTTCCAGCTCAATGGCATGGATATGCATAAAAAGCAGGCAAATAATTCATTGTCAATGTTGTGTTGCATAATAAGCAAGTCATGGCAGTATGACTTCATTTTGGTAATGTGCACCATTACATCTTTGCTGTCTATATAGCAGGTGGTGATGAGCATGGCAATGGTCAAGGTCCAGTTGGCTGCAGTCATGCCCATGTAGAGTTGATGTGCTTCCACCCATATTTCTGCTGCTGTTGGTAAATGGCCAATCTCATGTTGTCACTCCTCTATTATTGCCACTGTTAATACTGAGCAGACAAATAAATTGGCCTTCTGCCAATGCATGGAATGGTGCTTGGTATCAGTTGTATTGCTACTTGGCATGATGAAATCAGGGTTTAGGTAGATGTGGAGCAAGATGGTTTGGAGTGTGTGTAGGATAGCATCATACCATATCACATAGTTGGTCATATTTAGTCTTGGCTTGATACAGAATAGGTGCATGAATTTCAACAGGTCAATAGATTTTTGTAAAGTAAAATACATGGTGTCCTCTTTGTCCTCTGTTCCTTCATCCATGATGCTGGCAGATGTGCACCAGAGGTCTATGGGTGATGGTTCACATGATTGTGCTTGATAGCTGGTGGGTATAGCCAGGTTGTGCAATGGTTGAGTGGTTCCATAGCAGCAGCTTCATCCTGTTGTAGTTGCACTAATGCTAGGCAGTGTGGTCATATTGGCAGAGTCCTCTGGGTCTAAGAGAAAGGTTGCCAGATATAGGATGCTGACAGTGCTGGTAGGCAACATGGGTGCAGCATTTTGGCCATGAGGTGGTGTGTGTGACATGTTGTATAAATTGGATAAGTGGGAACTAGAAGGAATGTGCATAGGTAACAATTGACAACAGTTGGTATAGCCTTTGTTATATTGACAGGGCTGTTTATGTCAGGTCTCTAGGTCCTCAGCACTAGGTGGGGCTCATAACCTCTTAGGGTGCACAAGAGTGGACCTAATGAGTGAGCTTAGTGAACTAGGTACAATTAGTAAGGACTATGGTATAGCATAGAGTATGATGCTTACCTCCAGTCAAGTGAATGAGACTGGAGGGAAATGTGGTAGTGGTGCATAGCATATAGTCTGAGTAGTTCAAGAAAGGAAATGTACACTAACTACTATGTATGGGCTGGTCTCCAACAGGAATCTCATTTAGCATTGGTGGAGGCATGTGAAGCTTTATAAAGGCAGTGTAGGTGAGGGCACAGAATTGTTCTTCTTCTGCCTGTTAACTGCAGGAGAACTCAGAGGGAAAATCTGGCCAGACCAGGACTCGAACCTGGGACTTCCCAACAGTACTGGGATCGTCTTAACCACTAGACTACCCAGCCTTGTCACTGTCTGAGATGTGTGGCTTATAATCCAACACACCCCCCTAAGCCACACATTGGTGACACTACTAAGGACCATATTTCTGTGTTTCTCCTTATTTGGCAACAGAGGCCAACTGCAGGTGGGGCTCATAACCTGTTAAATGCAGCTGAGTACAGCTGGAGTCCACTGTCAGAAACTGAAGAACAGTTGACAGTGGACTCTGTGCAATATTCTATCATAGTAAACACTGGCAAACAGTTGCCACAATTAACACACAAAAGGAATTCCCTTCTCACCCAAAAATGCGCAATCAATATCCTTAACACTCCCCCCTGATTGTACATCTCTCCATTTCAACTCTAACACCCACCAATTCCTCCTAATCCTATCATCCTGCACAATTTCTCCACTTTCACTTGTGGTAGTGCTTTTGTCAGCAGATCTGCAGGCATTTCTCCAGTCGGAGTGAATGAGGGTGAGATAACTCCTTTATCAACAGCATCTCACAGCCAAAATCATCGCAGATCAAGGTGCTTCATTCGTCCATGGTGTTCTGAATGTTTTGCAACCTGAATCACAGACTGATTGTCCATTTGAAGTATGGATGCTGCTGTGGTGTCAAATTCAAGTTCCTTCATCAGCTTCCACATCCATACAATCTCCTTCCCTGCCTCACATGCTGCGATGTACTCTGCCTCAGTTGTCGACAGTGCAACAACTGGTTGCCGCTTTGACATCCATGAAACCGCACCTGTCCCAATTTTGACCACATATGCACCAGTAGAATATCCAGAGTCCCTGCAACCACCATGGTTCGCATCAGAGAATGTCGAGAACAGCTCAGATGATGTTGGATCAGGAGAGTAGGTGATGGAGTAGTTGAGAGTCCCCTTGATGTAGTGGAAAAGGTGCTTAATGGCATTCCAGTGCGCAATTCCAGGATCTGATGTGAATGATGCGAGTTGGCCCACTGAGAATGTGATATCTGGGCGAGTGGTGCATGAGAGACACTGCAGTGATCCAATCGCACCTCCATAATTGACAGAACGCATGAAACTGCGCTCCTTGGGTGTTTTGGGACACTGGTCATGTGATAAACACAGTCCTGGCTCCATGGGAGTAGAGACAGCCTTGCAATCAGCCATTCCATAGCGAGTGAGCATGTCAACACAGTATTGCTCCTGGGAGATTGTCAGGGAGCGCTTTGTACGATCACGATTGATCTTGATGCCCAGTATCTCCGATGTAGGCCCCAGATCGCACATTTTGAAGTGTTTCCCCAGATCTGCAATTGCCTGTTTGATTGCAGGCAAGGACTTGGATGCAAATGTCATATCATCCACAAACACAGGCAGCATGATCTTCACATCACCTCATGCAAGGATATACACTGCTGCGTCAGAATATGTCTGCTGGAACCCCATGGACTTGAGTGTGGTCCGCATTTTCCAATTCCAGCGATTTCCACCCTGTTTCGTGCCATACAGTGCTTTCTTCAGCAAACACACTGAATCCCTCGTGTTTCCCTCTGCAAATCCTTCAGGCTGCTCCATGTACACATCATAGTCCATCTCTCCATTTAGATATGCGTTTGAGATGTCAATAGACCACAGATGCATGTCATGGATTGCAGCAAGTGCAAGAATGATGCGGAGAGTGGGTAAACGCACTGTGGGGGCAAATACCTCGATGTACTCAAATCCAGGACGTTGTGAGAAGCCCTGTGCGACCAATCGACCCTTGTACCACTCAAATGACCCATCAGCGTGGTATTTCTTAGTGAATACCCATCGTGATCCAATTACTGGTCGATTCTTAGGGCAAGGGACAATGATCCAGGTACCATTCAACTTGTGAGCAGCTAATTCATCCAATGCGGCCTGTTTCCACTCAGCAGCATCATCTCAATGCATTGCCTCACCAAATGACCTTGGATGGGCTGTATTGGCTGTGAGACAGTGTGCAGTATTAGCCTCTTCATCTGAGTCATCTGAATCATCAATCAGCTGCGCAGGAATGAGTTTCCGCCATTCTCGAGGTGCATGACGATGTCTGGCAGGTAATCTTGCACCAATTCCGATAGGGCTAGGTGGTCTGGGTGGTAACTTGACTGCAGGCACTGGTGGTGATGGTAGTGGTGATTCTGGCTGTGGAGGTGGAGATGGTGCATCCTGCACATCCCAGTCATCATGGCCCCTCTCAGGATGTGGCATCTCCATATCTGGCATAGATTCATCATTATCAGACAGGTCGGGTGGAATATAAGTTGGTGGAGCAGTGGTAGCAGGTGTTGGTGCATCAGTTGACTGAGATATGCGCAATTTGGCTGAGTTAGGCTGAGGTGTGCTCGAAAGTGGTCGTTCATCGAAATCAGCATGTTCTGAGATAACTGTCCACTTTGTGGTTGGATTGTAGAACTTCCAGCCTTTGTACCCATCTGGATACCCAATGAATATGCACTTTTCATAGTGTGGTTCAAATGCCCTCCACTTGTCCTTCTGCAAATGCACATATGCTGTGCAGCCCCACACCTGGAGATGTGATACATCCGGTTTCCGTCCATGCCAGAGTTCATAGGGTGTTGCATTATCAATAGCAGCTGTTGGGCATCAATTCCAAACATGCACGAGTGCAGCAAGTGCCTCTCCCCAGAATGCCATAGCCAATCCAGATTCCTTCAATATTGCAGTGATCTGCTCTGCAAGTACTTGATTTGCGCGTTCTGCAACTCCATTTTGCTGGGGCCATGCACGAACTGTGTGCTGTCTCTCTATTCCAGATTCCTGGGTGAATTTGAGCATGGCATTGCTCATATACTCGCCACCCTTGTCATCTCGCAGTGTCTTGATTCTCCGCTCTGTCTGATTTTCTACAAATGCCTTAAACTGCTTGAATGCATCGAATACATCTGATTTGGCATGAATTGGAAGGACAAAGCGGTATTGCGAGTAGTCATCAATGAATGTGACCCAATAGTGGAATCCAGAGAATGTGCGATATGGCACCTCATGCACATCTGAGTGGATGAGTTCCAGAGGGCGGGATGCATGATTAGAGCTGGTAGGAAATGGATTTGCATGCATCTTGCCTGCAAGGCAAGGTTCGCACACAGGATCAAGTGGTGGATGCGCAGTCTTGTCCAGTGCGAGTCCAGTGACCAGATTGCACTGAATGAGCATCTTAATGTCTGTAATATTGTGGTGCGCAAGTCTGCGATGCCATAGAGTGAGATCAAGGGGAAGAGTGGTTGCAGGTTGCACTGTTTCTGTGTTAGGCTGTGTTACTCCATCCAAGAATGCTGCATTACTCGAATTAATGGTCGCAACAAAGAGGACTGGACCAGGTGCACGAGAGAATTGCATCTGGTTTGCATCAATATGGACAGTGAATCCTGAGTTGCGAGTGAGGTATAGCACAGATAATAGATTATTGCACAGGTCTGGAACATGTAGGACATTTGAGAACTTGACAGACTGTACCCTCTGACCACCCATCACTGGAGTGAACACCACAGACCCAATTCCGACTGAATAGACAATAGTGTTGTCGGCAAGTTTGATTGGGACGCGTTTTGGGATGTAGTTATGGAACCAGGTGCAATGAGGTGTCATATGAGCAGTGGCCCCCGTGTCTGCATTCCAATGATGGTCAGCATCAACTGGGAGTGGTGAGAGTGGATAGGAGGGGTCACTGGAACAAAGACTTGCATTTCTGGCCATCTCAATGGTCTCCGCAGTGGCAGCTGTGGGATTGCTGTTTGCATAGGCCTGGTTTCCTCTGCGTCCACGCCATCTTGGAGCCTTGAAGTCCTTTTTTGCATGCTGCAAGAAGAAACACTTGCATTGGCAGTGACCTGGCTTGTCACAGAAAGAGCATGGTGCATTTGGAGCGCAATGGCAGCTTCCAAAGGGTGTGGGCAGTGTGGGTGATGCAGAGAGGGCAGTGTCTGTGGCAATGGAAGTGGTGGCCTCTGGGTGAGGTTGTCTGTTTATCTCCTCCATCTGAAACGCTGCTTTGACCTTTTCTTTGTCAAGGTCAGTAAGGAGGGCGAGTGACAAGGTGAAGTGGCTGTATTCCTGCCCGAGCACATGGATCATGGCCATACAGGTCAGTTCGTCATCAAGAGACTTCAAGTTGAAGCTAGTGGTGCACAATTCTTGGATTTGAGCCATTGCCTGTTCGACTCAAGCTGCAACTGCTGGGAGTGATTCTTCAGGCCGCTTTCGAATACTGAAGAACTCGTCATAGGCAACAAAGTGTGTGCTGGCCTTCTGTTGGACGAAGAGCTTCTGCAAAGTGGTCCATGCTGCAGTCGGGTCGTCCTGGTGTGCACGAATGTGGACTTGCTGTTCTGGAACAATGCTGAGGACCAACTTGCCAGCAGCCTTGTCCTGCTTGATGTCCCAGGCATCCTGTTCCACTCCTGTAGTGCTAGGGTGCTTCTCCTTTCCATCTACAAGCCTCCAGAGACCCTTGGAGTGGAGGAGGGCTTTCATTTCTTTGCTCCAGGTGGTGTAGTTGTTGCCATTAAGAGGCTGAATGTGAGGTTGATAGGATTTTTCAGAGAACATGGTGGTGGTGGAAGTTGTGGATTGCAGAATAAGGAGATGGTGTTTCTGGGGAAGTGAAATGCGGACAGCTGAAAAAACAAAGGCCTGGCTAGAGTCTAGAGCTTGGGGCTCATAACCTGTTAACTGCAGGAGAACTCAGAGGGAAAATCTGGCCAGACCAGGACTTGAACCTGGGACTTCCCAACAGTACTGGGATTGTCTTAACCACTAGACTACCTGGCCTTGTCACTGTCTGAGATGTGTGGCTTATAATCCAACACTGCCTTGGCAATGAGGCAACAAAGGGTTGAGGATGAGGGGACAGGTGGTGTGGGCCAAATATAGTCATTCAAGTTGACATTAAAGAAGGGAGAAGGGCATACTATGGGGGGATAGACTAGCTCTGGGGTCTCTTTCCAAGCTTGACTCCTTGCAGCACACTCAGCTATTAGTTGGTCAATGTCCTTCCAAAGCTCCTGCTGAATTTGTTCTTCTTCAGCAGCAATGTCATCCTTAAGGTGGGAGGTAATGGAGGCAAGGAGGTTGAGGTTAACAGGATGCTGTGGGCAAGGGGCAACTATCAGATGCTATCTAACAGATTCTTCTTCCAAAAGAACTGCAGGGGCTGACTGGGCATAGGTAGCATTCACTGGTGTTCTTCAATGTCAATAAGAGATACATCAGTATAATAGAGCTCACTGATAATAAAAGGCAGGGTGCTTTGAGGAGGTCAAAGGTGATGACAGCAAAGTGGAAATTGAGTCTTAATGAAACAACCTCAGATATAGGACACCATTGGTTGTGTAGTGGAAATATAGCAAGAGAGATAGTACAGTAATTGACTTTTTATATGGCAGGTGCCCTTTGAGGAAAGATCCAAGAGGACTCAATTGGAAAGTCCTGGGTGCTGCCTTGCAGGTTTATAGACTATATGGTATCTAAGTTATGGCTCCAACTAAACTACATGAGGGCCAGCCAGGTTACTAAGTATGGAAGTGCAAGCAAGAAAAGATCCTGGTCTATATGAGCAGGGCAGTGCTGTAAGGATATTGTGATTGGAGGAAAAGGATAATATGGGAATTATATGATATGCACAAGATACACTATTGGTGTGGGACTTGAAGGCAGAGCTATTGCATGCAATGGCACAATCCACAGTTACTATGGTGTTAGTCACTTAGGTAAGAGGATCTTTGTGCTACCTTGGTCAGGTGCTCTAATGATGTAAGCAATGAGGTGGCATGAGAGTGTCAAAGTTTGGTCCTCCAGTGTAAGTCTGAGGGGTTCAGAATACTGTATATATGGTTAAAGGATTCAGGATAAGGACTTGGTGCAAGACTTGTGTATTATGCTGTAGAGAGTCAGGACTCTCTGTGATTGTATCTGCTTCTTTTCCTATATTTCATGGTCTCTCTTGCTGTGATTCTGATTACTTACTTTGACTCTGGACTCACTTTAGTTGTAATCTGGTTCCTAGTCCAATGCAGTGGTTAGTCCAGAACTACCAGACTCTACTCAGACAGACTGGTTTTTACCTTACTATCTTCTTTTTTGTTCTTACTTACCTAACAGCCTTATATGCTGTCATTTAACCATTTTCTGGTCATTAGTCAAAGTCCAGGGTATGCCTGGACTATAAAAACTTGTTTCATCTTATGAAAATTTTAGCTACCTTTTGCTCACACCATCACCATCTACCATCTACTGTCTACCATTCACCACTACCATCCTACTGCTCACTGTCACCACCTCCACCATTCTCCACTGTTTTTACATGCATTGTGATGACCTACAGTCCAGACTACTGGTCTAACACTCCTTAAATCAACTGGTTCATTTCTTGGACCTCCATTAAGTGGTTTCCAACTTTATCTCACTAATCTCTTTTGCCAGAGTCCCTTTTGGGGCAAACATAATCACTTTTCCTCATATCCAGGATGACCAGGACTAGTAGGTTTTGCCCCTAGTCTGCTTCCAGGCATTCTAAGCACTTTACAATATCCTTACAAAGGCTTGCATCCTTAATTCCAGAGGTCAGGGGCAATAGAAAAGAAGACAGAGATAAGGGGCTTGAGCACAGAAGGGAAAACTTTAGTTAATATTCCTACTGAAGTACAACTCAGAATTCATAGAGTTTATATACTAAAGTACATAGCAGAATTTGGAATAAGGAATGGAAGTGATTATGAATGCAATATGGAGAAACACAGTGATCAGTAATCAAGATGGAGTATGGAGGTGAAACTATGCTGGAGGGTGATATATTAAGGAATGTAGAGTTATGAATAACAGAACTAGAACAAATGGAAATGAGGCAGAAGCAGTACTGGGGGCATAGTTCAGAGATGTCAATTCTGGAATCTAATCACCTGCAAGTTACCTAGTCAAAGCTGTGCACAACCTGATATGGTACAAATTATGGTTTGGATGGTGTGTGGGATGTGGTAAGGGTGTTTCACATGGGAAAGTAGTTCAAATAATGTAGACTTTGAAATTATGCCAAAGTTTCCAGGATTTGCTATAGGGGTTCCAGAATGGATATGACAGTGTCCCCCTTTTAGGTCTGAGCCCTTGAGAACCAAATAAGTTGTGGGGGTGAAGTTGCATGGTCTGATATGTGTGGTGTCATGTAAGTGGAGTGTATACAATCAATGAATGGATTTGGAACTCTGATGGAGCTGGCACATAAAAGCCTAGCATCAGTTGGAGTTGTCTATTAACCAACCTACTTTTAAGCATGTCCAACTTCAACAATATCCAGCAATGGTCTGATGAATGCCTTAGAGAGGATTTGGGTGATAGTGCTGAGGTATGGAAGGTGAAGGTGGATGAATGATGGAGGTGCATGTTGAAGGTGAGGCAAAGGCATGAGAAGGAGGAGAAGCACAGGGCAGATGAGGAAAAGGCATGGTATGAGACAGAGGAGCAACAGTGATGGAGTGTCAAAGCAGCAGTGTGGAAGAGGGTGAGTAACAACCATCATCAGGAGTTCAGCACTAACAAATTCTAGGCAAAGGCAGTGCAGGCACAGCAATGCATCAACAAGGAAAAAGGGAAGGAGAAGACAGCACCAAGATGTCTCCAGTGCAAGGACTGAGACCTAGAGTATACTCTGGATCCTGGTAAGTCCATATCCTGCATGGAGTGCTGGGAGGTGAAGGCCAAGTGTGAGTGGCCTGGAGTGGAGAAGACAGAGAAGCAGTAGAAGAGGGTGGACAGTGAGGCCAGGTCATTGAAGAAGAGAAAGAGGAGACAGATGAAAAGGAGGGCCCAAGTAAGGTGAAGGTGAAGGCAAAGAAGGTAACAGTGGCAGTAAGATCATCCACACTGGAGGAGTCTTTGGACATAGTCTGGGCCCTCCAAGGTATCTGTAATGTGATCAAGGGCATAAGGGTGTGCCTTGATTGCCAAAATGACATCCTTCAGAGCATTATGCTCTTGGGGGTCAAGAAGATATATAGGAGGATGTGGAGGAGACTGATGCAGAGGAGGCATTGGAGTCTGTTGATGAAGAGGAGGCCTGCAGTGAGCTCAGGGACTTGTGGGCAGACAGATTGGAGAATGACTTCACCTAGGTTGGAAATAGAGGAGGAACAAAGAACAAAGATGTAAATAATAGATTGGTTTTTCCTTTCTTAATTTGATTTGTTAAGGAGTGAGTGGAGTGGGATGGAGGAGAATGTTGGAGTTGTTCCAGTTGCTAGGATAGGATGGATCCAGGCTTACAGTGACTCCAAAAAGTGTTACAATGTTTGCTACTTTTGTAGTGTAGCTCAAATAACATTTGATGGTGTGGGAATTTCACTTACATATAGTGGGACCATGGGAGGCACAAACTATTGGCTACAAAATGGTTCCTGGATCATGTGATTTGCCCTAAGGGGTGTGAAGATATGATTATTTTAAATCAGACATGTCATTGTAACACTTTTTGTACTTTTGGTATACAGTGACTTCCAAAATTGAGTCAATGTTTTGAGATTTTGAAGTGTTTATTATATAACTCACTGAAAAGAACAAATAGAGCCAAAGTGTAAGTGGGTGGTTGAAAGCACATGCTCTTGGCTATGTGTGAAAAAAATATTGATGTGATTTAAATATGTATCCATGCAGATATAGTCAATTCAAATCACCAAGTCATTGACTCAATTTTGTAACTATCTATCAAATCCACAGAATCACCCAATTCTAGTACTTTGTATGGCCTCCTTTGGCCTTCATCACTCCTTGGATCCTCCTAGCCATGCTTTCAATCAAGTTCTCACACACCTCTCCATCTATATTCTTCCATACTTCTCCCACTCTCTCCCAAATTTCCCATACTCCTTTGGCATATCTTGCATATATGGCAAGCTCCTTTTTGATATGATGCCAGAGATGTTCAATGGGACTGAGATCTGGAGATTGTGGAGGCCAGTCCAGAACTTTCATATTATTGTCTTCCATCCACTTCTTGGCCTTTTTGGAGGTGTGTTTGGGGTCATTGTCCTGTTGAAAGATAACATCCTCCAAACAAATTCCAAATTCCTCCAAGCTAGGAAGCAAGTTGTCCTCCAAAATGTCCACATATTGCTTGGCATCCATCCTCCCCTCAACCTCTGCAAGGTGCCCAACACCTTCCCAACCCATACACCCCCATACCATCATATTTCCTCCTTCAAATTTCACTATTCCCTGGACCTCTCTATTAATAAGGCCCTCACCTGCCTGTTTCCATACCCATTCCCTTCCATCTGACCCTACTCTATTGATTTTGGTCTCATCTGACCAAAAAACCCTCTTCCAGTCCTCAATAGACCATTCCTGATACTTGAGGGCAAAGGCTAAACACTTCTTCTTGTTTCTTGCAGCAAGAAGTTGCTTTTTCTTCTTTGTTACAGCCTTAAATGAATGTTTTTTAAGAACTCTTCTCACTGTTTGTGAGGAGAGTGGACTAGGAATAATGGAATTGATGTGGTGAGTAGCCTGGACAGTATTGGCAGCTCTGCCTGTAGTGATTTGAGTGATGATAGCATGTTGAGAAGTAGCTGAAAGCTTGGAGGGACAGCCAGAAAGAGGTCTAGGTGTATTGGGAAGGAGATCCCTGAGCACCCTAGAGACAGTAGACTGGCTGAGACCCAGTTTGGAGGGAATAAAATGACTAGAATGACCATTAGAGGCCAGAGAAAGGATGTTTTCTTTTTGAGAAGAGGGAATGGGGTGCATAGTGAATCTGAAAGGGATGAGAAATGAAAGCAGTGCTTAAATAGTGTCAGTTGAGGT
>JBBPTI010000353.1:0-15543 GCA_038093995.1 Tylopilus aff. callainus | reverse complement strand
TTGTAGCTCTTTGTTTGTACTTTGTTTGTCTCTACTACAGCTAAGCGAAATTCCCAGGGGTGATTGCGGTGCGCTTTGCGCACTGTGTTGGGGTTAGACATTGCAATGGTTTTGTTGCTCACTGTAGATCAATGACTGTCCACCGCCTACCACCCGCAGACCGATGGACAGACCGAACGGATGAACTGGGAGGTAGGGCAATACCTCCAGACTTACTGCGCAGATCACCTGGACTCGTGGAGCGACTGGCTCCCACTCGCGCAGTTCACCATTAACTCCAGGATATCATCCGCCTCCGGTAAATCCCCTTTCCAGCTCACCCACACCTATGCCCCAGTTCTCAGAATAGAACCCACTGTCACCCAATCCCCCACAGCCGATAACCTTGCCAACCAGTACGCTGATCACTTGGTGGAAGCCCAGGATCATCTCCGTGCCTCACAAGACACAATGAAGCAAGCAGCCGCCAGCAAGCATTCTCTGGCCCCCTCCTACTCAATTGGGGATAAGGTTTGGCTCTCCACTGAGCACCTCTCTATTCCGGGATCCCCTAAACTTTTAGATCGCTGGATTGGGCCGTTTTCTATCATCGGTCTTGTCAGCCCCAATGCAGTCCGCCTCGACCTCCCCGCCTCCTACTGTATTCACCCCATCCTAAACGTCTCGTGGGTGAAGCCCTTCATAGCCCTGCTTCCTGGTCAGCACCCTCCTTCCCTCAATCCCTCTGCTTTGGCTGCTGACCCTGCTACACCCGAATATGAGGTCGAGTACATCGTCGACTCCCACTTGGCCGGTCACGGCCTTCAGTATCTGGTCCATTGGAAGGGGTTTGACATCTCCGAATGCACTTGGGAGCCCCGCTCCAACCTCGCTAACTCCCCTGACGCTCTAGCCACCTTCCACCATGCCCACCCTTCCACCCCTCATCCGGTCTCTCACTCTGCCATTCGCGCCCTTTTCCCTGCCCATCCGGAGTCTGGGCCTTAAGGAGGGGGTCATGTTACACTCACGGCTACGCTATGTTCCCTTCATTCCTACACTTCCTTCTTTAGTCTCCTTGACCCACGCCACAGCGCCGCAACTCGGTATTGCCTGAGTCCTATTCCCACACCGGTAAGCACAGTTAGCTGCAGCATCCGGGCACTGGACCACAGTAGAGTAAAGACCCGGTTACCCAGCTACTGATGCTGCACTGCAGCACTTGGGCAATCCGCAGTTGCAATGGCACCATATGTCGCCACCCGGCCTCACACCTATAGTGATACTTGCGCATTGCACACCATAGTATGCCATCCGTTCCCACTCCAATGGCACTAATCCCGCGATGGCGCCATCGCTCACCACCCTTTCCCACTCCAGTAGCATTTTGCCCGCAGCATCGCCTCCCTCGCACGGACCAGGCCAGTTTCCACTTTGCACTTCCGTATTTAGTAACCATGCCTGCCCTTAGCTAGTTTAGGCTCCGCTTGAATCCATTCTGTAGTAGTATATAAACCCACCTGTAAATTATCGGAGCCCCAATCAATTCTTCTTGGGTCTTCCCTCACAAGGCACCCACTTATAAGGAGTTTGATCCACCTTTCCGTTTTGCTTCACTTCGCTACTCGTCCCCTTGTGCCTAGCACCCAGGACATCATCTTGCTCATTCCACTCAACGCCTCCTTGTCTTTGTGCCTGAGGTTGTTTCACTCACTGTCCCAATTCCCTTTGCACCTTCCACTCTGCTCATCCCTCAGCTCCTTGCCCCATCTCTCACTCTGTGTTTGCTGCTTTCTTTGCTTGCTCCCTTCCTTTTGCTCACCTAGAGGTTGAGCCTTAACCGGGGGGTAGTGTTATGACCCTGCTTGCTCAGTTCCCTTTTTCCTCATTCTACTCCTGTCCTGGCTCTCAGCTTCCCCTCCCACTGGTCAGTTATCCATGTGTACCATTCCCTGGGTCTCTAACTAATAGCATTCACATGCCACACAATGGCTGCACCAAGCTGTGTTTACCTTAGTCAGTGGATCAGCCCCCTTGCACAGCCCTATGATGTCACCAGCACCTCATATCATGCCACTATGGTGCAATTGCACATCATCAGCCACCAGGCTGTGTAAGGCAGTGCCATGACTCTCCATGACTCACCTCAGGCCAGTAGCATAAGTCCCACACTCCCACATCTACCCTGAAGTCCACCATATGTAGTAATAGTGTACAAACATGTACAAATCCCTGTAACTGTATATAAGGCTGGCAATTCAGCTCCAAGATCCTCATTTGAGTTATCTTGGATTTTCCCCTTAGTCCTCAGTTGACACCTGGGTCCCACTAGCTCTTGTCACTACCATTCCTGTTCACTAGCCCTGTTGCTCACTACCCAATACCTAAGGGTTGTTTCATCTGCTCTCTCTTTCCTGCTGCCCATCTGGAATCTGGGCCTTGAGGAGGGGGATGTGTTATGCTCCAATCCTTGTACATTCCCTCCATCCTACACTCTTACTAGGTTACCACTACTGGCACTCCCTTCTTATGCCACTGTGCCACAACTTGGTATCACCCACAGCTTTTCCCCATGCCACCATTTACAGCATAAGGACACCTGACCAAGGTAGCATAAAGACCCTCTTACCTAAGCAGCTGACATATTAGCTACTGTGGATGGTGCCATTGCACACAACTGCCTCATCACCCTTTTCTACTCCAATAGCATTACTCCCATATATTGTACAATTCCCATATTATCTTTTTCCTCCAATCACATTATCCCCTCAGCATCATCCCACTCACACAGACCAGGCCAGTTTTCACTTTGCACTTCCTTACTTAGTAACCTAGCCTGCCCTTACATAGTTTAGTTGGAGATCAAACTTAGATACCATGTAGTATATAAACTCACCCTTAGTAGGGCAGAACTCCAATCAATTCTTCTTGGGTCTTTCCTCAAAGGGCACCTGCTATAAAGGGGATGATTACCTTTTGTCTACACTCCACTACCACCTCCACTACATGACCAAAGGTACCTAGTGCCCAAGACTGTTTCAGAAAGACAATGTGGGAATTGTATAATATGAGAGAATACAGCCATTGGTATGGAAAGGGGTTATGTGGCAATGGCATGTGATGGCACCATTTGCAGCTACTGTGACATCAGATGCTTAGATAAGAGGAGCTTTGTGCTACCTTGGTCAGGTGCCCTCATGCTATAAACTATGGCATGGATTCTGTAGCAGATGTTATCAAGTTGCAATGCTGTGGTGTGGAGAGGGAGTGTCCAAAGGGGACTACTAGCAAGGAGTGTAGTGAGTGATGAAGAAAGGGAGCATACAGAAGTTCAGGGCATAACACTTTGACTTATCTTGTTTTATGATTCATTGTTAATAAGCTTTTGCTTAGTGCTTAGAGTTTAGCCTGTGCTTCACACAGCTCTGGCACTTGCACCTCCAGTGCACTGCTCTGGACCTCAGTTTATCCTTACCTCTGTCTTACTCATCTACATTCTCCATATATAAGCTCATAAATACTTTGGTGTAACTTCAGTTCAAATATCAATTTAGTTCTCTTCTCTTCAAGTCTGATAGTTCAACCTTTTCTCTCTCTCTCTTTAATAAGGCTAGGAGCTCAGCAAGGACATGACACATAAGTCCTGCATCAAAACCTCACCTCTCTGACCTCTGTTCCAACTTCCACTATACCTCTGGTATACCTCCATGTATTCTTGCACAACCTCTGATCCTCTGACCATCTCTGCTGCATGGACTTGAGCTGGAGAAACCATACTTAACAGTATATTCAAACTCCCACTTGTTGAGTTTCCCAGGTATCAACTATGATCACTTGTATAGTTCATGCCTCTTGCACTTCCTTTCTTTAAACTTGAAACAACCTCAGGTGCAAGGCACTAGGAGGCATAGAGTGGAGTGTAGTGAAGTGAAGTGAAATGGACAAGTGGATCAATCTTCTAGTGAAGCGGGTGCCTTGTGAGGGAAGACCCAAGAAGAATTGATTGGGGCTCTGATATAATACAGGCAGTCTTATATACTACTACAATCGGGGTTCAAGTGGAGCCTAAAGTAAGTAAGGGCAGGCCAAGATACTAAATAGGGAAGTGCAAGACAGAAACTGGCCTGGTCTGTGCAAGGGAGGCAATGCTGCAGGCTAAATGCTACTGGAGTGAGAAAGGAAGGTGTGCGATGGCACAATGGTGAGGTTAATGCCATTGGAGTGGGAATGGATTGCATGCTATGGCATGTGATGCATGGGTATTGCTATTGGGGTGAGAGTGGATGGTGCAAGGTGGTGCAATCATGGCTGTGGATTGCCTAAGAGCTGCAGGCGGCATCAGTATCTGGATAATCAGATCTTTACTCTATCATGGTCCGGTGTCCAGAATGCTGTGGATACTAAGTGAGCCAGTGTGGGAAACAGGACTCAGGCAATACTGAGTCATGGTGCTGTGGCGTGGGTAAAGGTGGCTAAAGAAGGGGAAGTAGGAAAGAATGGAATGTAGCATAGCCATGAGCATAACAAAACTGCCTTTGACAGCTCTTGTACCATCCCAGGCAAATTCACCAGCTTCATCAAATGTGCCATTGCCCCTTCCATCTTGACTCACTGCCAATGCCTGCTTACTCTGCTTACTCCACTCCACTCCCATTTCCAAAAACTACTGGAGGATAATACAATGAGCTCAAAAACTGTTCCAATATTTGGTAGTTTTGTAGTATGTATGAAATAGCACCTGCGTGCGTGGGAATATCGCTTAACATTGGTGGGTGCGTGTGAAGTACTAACCATTGGCTATCTGCTGAGCTAGAAATCATGTGATTTGGCTCAGGGGTTGTAGAGATACACTCATTTTAAAACAAGAACATCATTGGAACAATTTTTGAGCTTTTGACATCAAGAGTGACATTTCAATCAAACAATGGAATAGCTGTTGTTATTTTGTGCTACAAACAAAGATACACACATAAATATCATGTCTGAGTTTGAAATAATTCCCACACCTTTTTATTTTCAACCATCACCATCATGCAATCTCTCTTTGCTACTTAATGTTATGACTCCACTTGTTTGCCTTCCTTTTTCATCACCTTGCCCCTAACCCAGCAACCAGCTCCCTTCCTTTTCTATCCTGGTCCATATGTCTGCAAGTACCACCTTCCTGTCTCAAGGTCCTAACTGACAGCATTCACATGCCACATGATGGCTGTACCAAGCTGTGTTTACCTTAGTCAGCAGCCTAGCCCCCTTGCACAGCCATATAACAACATCATCACCTCATATCACACCACTATGGCACAATCACACATCATCGATGCCCAGCTGCACAAGGCAGTGCTATGACACCCCATGACTCATTCCTGGCCAGTGGCATAAGTTCCTCACTCTCACATCTCCCCTAAAGTCATGCCATATGTAGTAGTAACATATAAATACATACAAATCCTGTTAACATATATAAGGCTGGCAATTCAGCCCTAAGATCTTTATTTGAGTTATCTTGGATTTTCCCCTCCAGTCCACAGCAACTGCTCAGTACAGTGACACAATCCTATAGCTCAGGTCATTACCACTCTTTATCACTAGTGCCCTTCAGCAAGGCACTATGTATCATCAACCCCATCATGAACCTCAGAAGCTAGGTACAGGCCACTTTCCCAGAAGAGCTGAAAGATGCTGCTGGGTCTAGAGTTATTATCAGGAGCTAGAGAGGGAGTAACAGTTCACATGCCAGCAGCACTACCAAGCATTGTCATTTGTTATCACCATCACCATTTATTATCACCATCACAGTCATTCATAGTTACACTCATTGTACATGTGGTCCAGGATACACACAATACATCTTGGGTTTTTCCCTTAGTCCTTAGTCAATGCCTGGGCCCCCATTAGCTCTTGTCACCACCATTCCCATTTGCTGCCTTGCTGCTCACTGCCCTTGCACTAAGGGTTGTTTCATTATAACTTGAATCCTTTTTGCTTTGCTGCCACCACCATCATCCCAAAGCCTACCACCATCTGTATCAGTGAGCATAGCAGGACCATCACTGTTCCATGTCCTGAGTATGCACTTGACCTCACTGCCCTCACTGCCAGTACTCACCTCTTTGTAGAGGAGCATCCCTGTCTTTTCACACAAGTTTTTGACCCCACCTCCACCACTGCACAAAGAGAGAGAAGGTTAGTAGGGGAATACAGAGAATCCCCACAGTAAAGTGTGAGTCAACTTCACCTGAGTCAATCAACCCCAATAACCTTGAGAATCCATATCAAGACCTAACCTCACCCAAAACCTGCCACCACCTCAATGAAAAGTACCATTGTTGGCAAGAGAACCACACAAGGTTCTTAGTCAAAAAAGCCCACCTTGCCCATCATGAGAGAATCACTGCAGCAAGAGCTGCCCACCATACTGCTGCTGCCACCCTCATCCACCCTGACAATAGTAAGGAATGCCTTCACCCTTGTGCATCTTTGCACTGCCCTCACTATCTTTAGTAACCTCTTGGTAGCACCTGCTATAATTACTATTCCCCTTCTCATCCATGCCTACCTATATCTGTTGATAGGTATTATTTTCTCTCACCCCCATTTTCTTGTATGACACTCCAGCTCCTACTAGGAATAGCTGTTTTCCTTACTACTTTCTTCTCTTGCCTTTTCCTTTACTTTTTCATCCAACTCCTCACTTTCATTACTCAAGAAACTATCCTGCTCCACATTGTAAAGTACTTAGGATGCCTGGGAGCAGACTTGGGGTGAAACCTGCTAGTCCTGGTCATCCTGAGTATGTGGGGGAGCAATTATGTTCACCCCAAAAGGGACTCTGGTAAAGAGGATCAGTGAAACAAAGTTTGGAACCACTTAATGGAGATCTGAGAAGTGGACCAGTTGGTTTGGAGTGCATTAGTCTGGTAGTCTGGACTTCAGGTCATCAAGATGCATGTAAAAGCAATAGAGAATGGTGGAGATGATGATGGTGAGTGGTAGGATGGTAGCGGTGAACAGTAGATGGTAGATGATAGATGGTGATGGTATGAGCAGAAGGTAGCTCAATTTTTCCTAAGGTGAAACAAGTTTTTATAGTCCAGGCATACTCTGGACTTTGGCTAATGACAGGAAAATGGCTAAATGACAGCATATAAGGCTGTTATGTAAGTAAGAACAGAAAAGGAAATAGTAAAGTAAAAACCAGTCTGTTTAAGTAGAGTCTGGTAGTTCTGGACTAATCAGTGCATTGGACTAGGAATGGACTATAAGAATTGTGAGTCCAGAGTCAAAGTAAGTAATTGGGGTCATAGTAAGAGGGACCATAGAATATAGAAAAAAAAGCAGATACCACCACAGAGAGTCCTGACTCTCTACAATGTCACCATCAAAGCCTGCCCCAGACTCCTCACCCTCACCTTCAAATACAATCAGGAGATTGAAGAAGTAGGTGCAGGACAGAACCAAGGAGGGTGGTAGATATCCAATAAACTCTTTTCACTCCTAAGCAGCCCTGAGTGATGAATATAGGACAACTACTTATGCAACTCCACTGGAGGAGCCAGAAGCAACAGAGACCAAGACTGATCAGCTGACCACAGACAGCACTGGTTAGATCAACACTGTACCATATCATGAGGCATTCCACTGTAATCAAAGAATACTGCAGAAGGACCTGGATGATCCAAGATGGAAAGAGAATCTGTATATCCAAGACTCACATAGCCTGTCACTATGTCACAATCCACACTCCAAATCCTCACCAACCCAAACCTCATGTTGGAGGACAAGATTGCCACTGTTGCACTTGAGTTCACTATGCTGACCAAGCAGAATCAGCAGCTCTACAATGGATGCATCAAAGAACAGAAAAAGACTGCCACACTGTTAAAAAATGTGGCCAATCTTAAACAGACCATGGTAATCCTTAACTCCATGGTGAGCACCAGAGGTAAAGCAACCAGAAAGATAGAAGTGTTTGCTGACCCAGGAGACTACAAAGGATTAGTGGCCAAGTTTGAGGAATGGTGGGCCAAAAAGCCTGGCTTCACACAAATTGTTCAATGATACTGCCAAAAAGCTATAAAACAGTAACTGCAGTCCTCTCCCAGCTTATAGGACTGAAAGCCGGACCATTCACACAGACCTGCCTCTGTCAAGGCCAAGGATACACATGGGACAAGTTAGTCCAAGAAATAGAGAGTCTCTTCTGGTTGGTAAATCAGAAAGACTGGGCAGTTACCCAATTGGAACAGCTCCACCAAGGAGGAATGAGGACCAACAAATTCCTGGTCTGATGGAAAGCACTCTATCAGATGGCTGGTATTGATGACAGCCATGCCATCTGCCTGCTAGAATGAAATACTGCCCAGCACATCATCCTTCAGATATTCAAAGAAGGGGCACATAAGTTGACTCTGGCTGATTACCTCCAGAATATTCAAGATATTGGCTGTGCTATGGAGGCCCTGACATTCACATGGGGCTGATGCCTGGACTACAGCTGAAGGGAAGATTGAATGGAGGTAGATTGTTTCAAAGAAGAAGACAAAGAGCAGATCTTTGTGATCAAAGGAAGTGCTGGCAAGTGTTTTAACTGTAAAGAATCTGGACACCTAGCCTGCAACTGCAAGAAGAAGCTGAAGAAGCAGTGCCTGGAGTGCCACTTTCATGGCAGAGGACACTAATTTAGTTGCTGGAAGAGGCAGGCATAATGGATAGTCCTGGCAGAAAAAGAGGTGCATGTTGCACCAGTAGAAGAAAAGGATTTTCCCAACACCAGAAAAGAGCAGAAGGGAAAAGATAGAGCCTAGAAGATGATCTGGGTGTCTCACAGGCAAATAAATCATTCTTGGTGGAATTGACTCAACTCATTTCTATACTAATGAATCTAGTATCTAACATAGCTGGTCTAGGGAGGTCTCCTGGTGAGCCTGGCAGGGACTATGAAACTAAACCTGTGCTTAATTCCCCTATATCCACCACCAAAATCCCAGAAGAAACAAAAATGTATACAAGGGTAATACATAAAGGAAAGGAAATAAAGCTAACTGTCTGTTTAAAGCCCTCACAGGAGCAATGATATGTGAAGGCTATCATATTAATAAACAGCAGAGCTAACCTAATGCTGATAAATCCTGACTTTGTGCAAATGCATTGGATACCAACACTAACCACCTGTAGGACAATTATTGTATTCAATGCTGATGGATCAGAGAATACTGCAGGAAAAATCACAGAAGAAGTGGAGGTGTACTATGATATTAACAGGCATAAAGAGAAGCTATAGGCCTATGTGTCAAACATTGGGAGCAATGATCTCATCCTTGGATATCCATGGCTTAAAGAACACAATCCCCAGATAAACTGGAAAACCAGCCAAGTTGCTTTCGCTGAATGTCCAGAAATCTGCAACTACAAGTGGGAGACAAGGGATGGGCACAGGTATGAGACAATGAAGGTATGCCAAGCTGAAGAAAAAAGCCAACAGAAGGCTGAGAATGATGAGAGCATAGAAGAGGCATTATCACTAGTGCCTCCCTGGTATCACCATTTTGCCAAAGCCTTCTCACAGAAAGAGTCTGAACAGATGCCTCTTCAAAAGCTGTGGAATCATGCCATTGAACTAAAAGAAAGCTTTGTGCCAAAGAAAGGAAGAATCATCCCACTAAGCCCAAAGGAACAAGAGGAAGTGGATGCTTTCATCAACAATCAGCTATGAAAAAGATACATCCAATCCTCAAAGTTTGAACAAACCTCACCAGTCTTCTTTGTGCCAAAAAAAGATGGATGGAAGTGGATGGTATAGGACTATTGCTATCTAAATGAGCATACAGTCAGAAACAACTACCCACTTCCACTAATCTCCCAGTTGGTCAACAAACTAAGAATGGCAAAGCTCTTTACAAAGATGGATCTTCAATGGGGATACAACAATGTAAGGATAAAAGAGGAGAATGAAACGACCTCGGGCACAAACGGCAAGGAGGCGTTGAGTGGAACGAGTAAGACGATGACCCGGGTGCAGGGCACAAGGGGTCGAGTAGCGAAGTGAAGCGAAACGGAAAGTGGATCAAACTTCTTGTAAGTGGGTGCCTTGTGAGGAAAGATCCAAGAAGAATTGATTGGGGCTCCGACTACTTACAGGCGGTCTTATATACTACTACAGAGCGGAGTCCAATCGGAGAGTAAAGTAAGTAAGGGCAGGCATAGATACTAAATATGGAAGTGCGAGACGAAAACTGGCCTGGTCCGTGCGAGGGAGGCGATGCTGCGGGCGAAACGCTACTGGAGTGGGAAAGGGTGGCGAGCGATGGCGCCATCGCGAGGTTAATGCCATTGGAGTGGGAATGGATGGCGTACTATGGCGTGCGATGCGCGAGTATCGCTATAGGTGTGTGACCGGGTGGCGACAGATGGCGCCATAGCACGGTTAGTGCTATTGGGGGTGAGAACCGATGGTGACCTATGGCGCCATTGCAACTGCGGATTGCCCAAGTGCTGCGGTGCGGCATCAGTAGCCGGGTAACCGGGGCTTTACTCTACCGTGATCCGGTGCCCGGATGCTGCGGCTATCTGTGCTTACTGGTGTGGGAACAGGACTCGGGCATTACCGAGTCACGGCGCTGTGGCGTGGGTCAAAGAGGCTAAAGAGGGTAATGTAGGAAGGGAAAGGAATGTGGCGTAGCCGTGAGCGTAACATGACCCCCTCCTTAAGGTCCAGATTCCAGATGGACCCCAGGGAAGATAGCGCGAATGGCGGAGTGAGAGACAGGACGAGGGGCGGAAGGGTGGGCACGGTGGAAGGCTGCGAGGGCATCAGGAGAGTTAGCAAGGTTAGCGCGGGGTTCCCAAGTGCGCTCAGAGATATCATACCCCTTCCAGTGGACCAGGTACTAAAGGCCGCGACCGGCCAGGCGGGAGTCGACGATGTATTCAACCTCGTATTCAGGGGTAGCGGGGTCAGCAGCCAGAGAAGAGGGATTGGGGAGAGGAGGGTGCTGACCAGGAAGCGGGGCTATGAACGGCTTCACCTGCGAGACATTGAGGACAGGGTGAATACGGTACGAGGTGGGGAGGTCGAGGCGGACTGCGTTCGGACCGACGAGACTGATGATAGGGAACAGGCCGATCCAGCGGTCGATGAGCTTCGGGGATCCCGGAATAGAGAGATGCTCGGTGGAGAGCCAAACCTTATCCCCAATAGAGTAGAAGGGGGCCAGAGAACGCTTACCGGCGGCTGCTCGCTTCATTGTGTCTTGCGAGGCACGGAGTCGTTCTCGGGCTTCCGCCAAGTGATCGGCGTACTGGTTGGCGAGGTTATCGGCTGTAGGGGACTGGGTGATGGTGGGTTCTATTCTGAGAACTGGGGCATAGGTGTGAGTGAGCTGGAAAGGGGATTTTCCGGTGGCGGACACGACTTTGGAGTTGATTGTGAACTGCGCAAGTGGGAGCCAGTCGGACCAAGAGTCCGGGTGGTCAGCGCAGTAAGTCCGGAGGTATTGTCCTACCTCGCGATTCATCCATTCAGTCTGGCCGTCGGTCTGCAGGTGATAGGCAGTGGACAGTCGTTGGTCTATTTGGAGCTGGCGGCAGAGATCGGTCATAAGGCGTGAGGCGAATTGGGGACTGCGGTCCGAGATGACGGACTTTGGGAGACCATGGTGTTTCCAGATGTGGTGCAGGTAGATGTCAGCTAGGTCAAGGGAGGTGCAGGTGGAGTCGCAGGGGACGAGCTCGACTGCTTTGGAAAAGCGGTCGACGACCGTGAGTATAGCAGTGTACGAGTTGGAGAGAGGGAGTCCAGTGATGAAGTCCGCTGAGATATCTTGCCAGGGCCCGGCCGGTATTGGTAATGGGTGAAGGGGCCCTGCAGGAGGTTTGTTAGTGGGCTTCGTCTGGGCACACCTTGGACACCTCTTCACGTAGTCAGCGGCGTCTTTGGCTAGGGACCCCCAATCGTAGTGTCGACGGAGTAACTCCACTGTCCGTGCAACCCCAGGGTGGCCGGCTACCGGCGCATCGTGATGTAACCGGAGTACTTCAGGTCGGCAGGCAGGGGGAACGTACACCTTGCCATCTTTCATCCGGCATCCATCCTCGATGTGGTAACCTTGTCCTTCTAACCGCTTTTGTACCAGCGCTGGAAGCTTGATGGTCTCATGCGAGATCTGATCGGTCAGCCTATCTCCCGAGTGGTGTAGCACTGTGGCCTCCTCGGTACTCCGTTCGTTGGCTTCTTCCTGATACGCCTGGTTGCGCGTGCGGACCTGTATCTGCTCTGGGGGAATTACCACCACGTTGTGGTTGTCCTCTGCATCTCCTACTGCTAGATCTTCTCTCCGTGACAGTGCATCGGCCTTTCCCATGGTCGTGCCAGCTTTATGACACCACTTGAAGTTGAATCGAGAGAGGTATTGTGCCCATCGGGCTTGCCAGCGGTTGAGGTTCTGCCGGGTCATGAACCACTTGAGATTCTCGTGGTCATTCCATACCTCGAACTGCTGTTCGGCCCCTTCTAGATAGTGATGCCAGTCTTCCAGACCCCTTATCACACTCAGCATCTCCTTGTCGGCAATTGGGTAGTTGCACTCTTCCGGGGTCATGGCATGTGACACATAGGCTACGGGGTGCCATCGGTCTTCTTCTTCCACCAATAAAACTCCTCCGGTCGCGTAGCTGGAGGCGTCGCACTCGAGCCGGTACCTTTTGTGATGATCTGGGTACGCTAAAACGGGGGCGGTGGTAAAGGTTTCTTTGAGGCGGTCGAAGGCCGCCTGGCGTTGATTCGTCCAGCAAAAGGGCTCGTCTTTCTTTGTGAGGTCGTGGAGCAGCCGAGCAATGTGGGCGAAGTCCTGTATAAAGCGTCGGTAGAAGTTGGCCATGCCCAGAAAGGCTCGGACTCCTCGGACGGTGGTGGGCACCGGCCATTCTTTTATGGCGGTGACCTTGCTTGGATCCATGCTTACCCCGTTTACTCCTACAATCATTCCCAGAAATTCCAATTCCTTTACTCCGAAGGTGCACTTTTCCGGCTTGATGAAGAGGTTGTTTTCTTCTAATTGCCTAAGAACTTCTAGGACTATTTTCTCATGGGCCTTATGGTCATCCAAGGGGGTGAAGATGAGGAGGTCGTCAATGTATACCATGACATTTTCAGCCATGTCGGCGAAGATGTCGTTCATCATGGTTTGGAAGGTCGCGGGCGAATTGCAAAGCCCGAAGAACATTACTAGCGGCTCGAAGGCGCCACGATGGCAGGTGAATGCGGCCTTCCATTCATCTCCTTCCTTGATCCGGACGTTGTTATACCCCCAGTGAAGATCCATCTTGGTGAAGAGCCGGGCAGTGCGGAGCTTGTCAATTAATTGGGCTATGAGGGGGAGCGGGTAGTTATTGCGGACCGTATGCTCATTGAGGTAACGGTAGTCCTGAACCATGCGTTTGCGGCCATCTTTCTTTGGCACAAAGAATACGGGCGAGGTCTGTTCAGACTTCGAGGGGTGGATATACCCTTTAGCGAGCTGTTCATCCACAAAGTCGTCCACCTCTTTCTGCTCCTGCGGGCTTAGCGGAATGTTTCGGCCCTTCCTCGGCACAAAGGTGTCTTTTAGTTCAATGGCGTGGTCCCACGGCTTTCGGACTGGCATCCTCTCGGACTCCTTTTGTTCGAAGGTCTTGAGGTAGCGATGGTACACCGGGGGTACTAACTCTCGTGGAGTTTTTCCTTCTTGCTGTTTTCCGGTGTACCGTTGCTCCTCGGCAGCCTGGACTTCCAATTCTTCGGCTCTGCGGATGACCTGCGACACTCCGGAGTAGTTGCATAGCTCGGGGCAATCTGGCATGTGGACCGTACCGGTCTTCCAATTGATCTGGGGGTTGTGTTCTTTTAGCCATGTGTATCCCAGAATCAGATCCTTGCTTCCTAGATCGGTTACCTCAACCCGGGTCTTTTCCACATGACCCTGATATTCCAATAAGACGGTGGCCGCATGGGTAACAGGCCCCGCCTTGTTCGGGGTCCCATCGGCATTATAGATGTATATGGGCTGTTCGAGTTCCTCAGTAGGGATACGGTGCTGGCGGACGTACTCTCGGTGTATGAATGAGGATTGGGCCCCGCTGTCGAGCAAAGTGGAGGCCGGGATGAAGTCGCCGGAGCAGGTCTTGATCTGGACCCGCATGAGTATCTCTTTCCTCTTCTGCTGCCCTAGTATGCGAATCTGAGGGGGGTTAGTCGGGGTTTCTTTACGCGCGTGAGGGGGAAAATACTTGGTAGAGGAATTAAGCACGGCATTTGTTTCACGGTTGCCGCCAAGCCGCGCGGATGCGGACTCCTCTAGACCGGGCAATCTAAGGGGAATACACCATTCTCGGTCTTTAGAGATGATAACATGGGTGATAGGGGCGCGCTTTGTAGGAATCTTACCGGCCTTTGGAACACCCGACGTGTTCCTTAGGCCCTGCCTTTTCCCTTCATCTGGGATCCTTCGATCAGAAAATCCAAACCCATCTCCGGGTTGTTTCTCTTGCGTATTTCTTCTGCCAACTCGGCAATCCTAACCGGCGCTTCGGAGCCGGTTGGTTCCTCTTCTTCTGCTAACGGGATCCTCCGCAGTGTCTTCCTTCTGATGCAATAAGCGCTATGCCCACCATGAACAAACTTACAGGCTGGGCATTGGTTGATCTTTGGTTTCCAGCACTCTTGGATTCAGTGGCCGGTCTGTTTGCAATTGAAGCACTTTGCGCGGGCATCACTGCTTGGGAGGGCATATACATCTTCTTCAGTATTCTCCCGCGCTAACCCTCGACTGCTAATCCTTGCAGGGGCCTTCCTTTCGTACCCCCTTATGAAGCCGAGCGCTTCCATTGCACATCCGGTCTTCCTGATGTTGTCCAAATAGAGCGCCGGTTTGTCTTGACACTTTCCTTCCTTGAAGATCTGTAATATAATGTGCCGGGCCGTATTCTGTTCCAAGAGGCGGACCGCGTGCGTATTGTCGATTTGGGCTTGCTGGTATAGAGCCTCCCAGCGGACTAGGAAGTCATCGGTCTGCATGTTCTGCTGCTTGAACTCCTCCAGCTGGCGGCATGCCCAGTCTTTCTGATTTGCTGCGCGGAATAGGCCTTCTATCTCAGCCTCGCAGTCCGTCCATTTGTATGCGTTGCCCCGGGATAGGCATGTTTGCGTGAAGGGGCCGGCTTTAGGTCCTTTGAGCCGGGAGAGTACTGCCACAACCGCTTCATAACTTCCAGCGGGGGCTACGTGCGCATTGATCCGGAGCCATGCTTTCATCTTGGCCCACCATTCTTCAAATTTGGCTATGGTGCCGTCATACTCGCCTGGATCGGCGAAGAGTTCAACTTTCTTCGAAGTACCTGGAGGGCCCGCTGCGGCGATCTGACCCTGTAGTATCGCGACTGTGGTTTGTCCGGTGGTCACCAAATGCTCGAGACGGATAATCTCGTTGTTGGACGCGTGTAGTGATTGAGCGAGTTGGATATTCTGAGTGGTGACGGTAGTGAACTCGGCCGCAATGGCAGCGAGTTTGTCCGGTAGTGGAATAGTGGGGT
>JBBPTI010000351.1:0-15563 GCA_038093995.1 Tylopilus aff. callainus | reverse complement strand
TCCTAATGAAAAGTACATAAACTGTTGCAATGACATGACTGTTTCAAAATGGCTATATCTCATCATCCCTTGGGCCAAATATTTTGACTAAGAGACCATTTTGTAGCCAAGAGCAAGGGCTATCTTTTATTTACCCACAGTTAAGCGAAATTCCCACAGGTGGTTGTGGTGTGCTTCACACACCACATCTGGGTTAGGTATTGCAACAGTTTATGGAGTCACTGTAGCTCTTGCTGTGGAAATTCTCTCATGATGGGTGAGGCAGGCTTCTTCAACTAAGAACTGGATGTGGTTCTCTTGCCAACAACAGAACTCTTTGTCAAGGTGGCAGTGGATGTTGGATGAGATGGGGTTGCAATAGGAACCCTCAAGATCATTGGAGTCAACAGACTCAGGCAAGGTCAACTCATGCTTAACAGTGGCAGTAGACAAAGGGGGCAGTCCTACTTCTACCTCCTCTTCTTTATTTTCCCTGCTAACATCTTTTTTCTATCTGTGGCAGTGAAGACAGGATCAAAAACTTGTGCAAAAAGGCAGGGGTGCTTCTCTATGAAAAGGCAGGCACTGGCAGTGAGAGTGGTGAGGTCAAGGACATACTCTGTGTTATGCTCACAGCTATGCTACATACCATTCCTTTCCTACACTGCCATTTCCAGCCATTTGTACTCACGCCACTTCACCATGACTCAGCTCTATCCAGGATCTATTTGCATGCTGGCTATTGGGTATCTGCAGCATTCCAGGCACTGGACCATGGTAGAGTAAAGACCTGATTACCTAGATACTCACACACCATCGCTGTGATTAGAAATCCACAGCAGCTATGGCACCACACTTCACCATCATTGCACCATAGCACACCTTGCATAGCAAGCTGACTGGGTAGCCAATAGTGCTAAGGGCACATATCGTACAATTCCCCATTTTCATTTAGGTGCCAATGACACAAAGCCCACTATCATGCCATAGCATGCCACTTTTTCTCACTTCAGTAGTGTTATCCCCTCAACATCACCCCACTCACATGGACCAGGACAGTTTTCCTCCTGCATTACCATACTTAGTAACCTTGCCTGCTCTTATCCCATTTAGGCTCTGCTTGAATCCTGTTTGTAGTAGTATATAAGACCACCTGTATTATATCAGAGCCCCAATCAATTTTTCTTGGGTCTTCCCTCACAAGGCACCCAGTTATAAGGAGATTGGTCCATCTTCCCATTTTACTTCACTTCACTACTCTTGTCTCTACACACCTCCTAGTGCTTTGCACCTGAGGTCGTTTCATTAAGAATTGATTGTCTCTTCACCACTATTGCTCTTTGATCACCCCAAAGCTCTCCACCTCATTTCTATCAATGAGCATAGCAGTACTGGTATCCCCTTACTAATGTCAAAGGACACTAGTGAACACTACACATGCCCAGTTGGCCTCCACTGTTGTTGTTGGCAGCACAACAGGCAGACAGCACCTAGTAGTCACCCCTTGCCCCATTCATCCTATCAATCTCAACCTTCTCACCACTGTTGCCTCCTGCCTTGAGGACAACACCACCACTGCTGCTAAAAGGGAGCAGCTAGAGCTGTGGGAAGAGATAGACCAATTGATAGCAGAGCAGGCTGTGAGGAACAACAGGGCACCAGATATGCCTGATCTTGTTTATCCCCCATCCCCAGTCACTAACATCAACCTGAACGACCTCATCATTCCCACACCCTCCATACCATCTCCATTGACCCTTCACCAGCTCATCACTGAAGCTGAAGAGCAGACCCACTGCTACACTGAGTATGCTGCTCACATAGAGGCACAGCTCACCACACCCCTACCCCCTTTGCCAGACTACCATGCCTGCTGTAGGCCAGACCACCTTTGCCACCCCTTCCATTTCCTGCCTTTTCACTCACACCTCTGAGACAGTCCAGGACATCTGGTACTATACTGGTGTGCTCTCAGCACAAGCCAGGCCACCTCTACCCCAGAAACCTTCTCCAGCAGCCCAGCAAGTTTCTTTAGTTTTCCTTTTTGTACTTACTTCTATTTGCATTCCATCCTTTTTAGTTTTAGCCTTTTCTTCCAAGGATGTTATCACTTTTGTTCTGGTACTCCCTTTGATTCTCTTGTTTTACTTCCTTCTTGCTTCTTGTGTATTATGCTTATCACATCCTCTCCACCATGCAATACAATCATAACCTTTTCTTCATCTCTGTACAGACACCTTCAGGAGAGTACTCCCTCCTCATAGGCACCCCTACTGTGACACGAGGTCACAACTTCCACTATGAAAGCATACCCACCAACTGGGCTGAGTCAGCAGCTCAGGATTGGTAGTTATCCCCACTATTGAAATTTGAAGTAAAGTTCCTGGTTTCAGCTATAGGGGGAATACTTAGCAAACTGAGAGAACACTTGGTACATTCTAAAGGAAAAGTAATTAGGATCCTAAACAGGCCAAGACCCAGAGACTATTAAGATCAGAAGACTGTAGTCTGCTTGAAACCTCTTGCACCACTGCCATTTGAAAGGCCCAGCCATAGCTGGTATAAGAAGCACAAGCCACCCATCATAAAGAAAGAAGTCTGCTTCCAGTATGTCACAGGTACTCCTCAATACCATCGCCAACCCCACTATTCCTTTATCAGACAAACTTGCTGTCATTGTGGCCAAGTTCAAAGAATGGTGGGCCAAAATGAAAGCTTGGCTCTGAATCAATGTGCATGTCGCCCTGGCCAGAAGCTATGAAGCAGTCGTGGCTGTCCTCTCCTAGCTTAAAGGACCAAAGGCCAGCCTGTTTGCACAAACATGCCTAGCCTGAGGAAATGCCTACCTTTGGAATGACTGTAAAGCTGAGATACAAGGGCTGTTCCAGGCCACCAATCAAAAAGACTGGGCCTGCAGGCAGTTGAAGGAGTTCAAGCAACAGGGCATGCGCATGGATGACTACCTAGTCCAATGGGAGGCCTTATACCAGCAGGCCCAAATCGATGACATACATACTGTTTGGCTCCTGGAACAAAACACAGCCCAGCATATCATATTATAGATCTTCAAAGAAGGAAAATGGCAAGACAAGCCTGGGGTCTACATGGACCATATTAGGAAGACTGGATGTACAATGGAAGTGCTTAGCTTTATAAAGGGATATGAAAGGAAGGCCCCTGCAAGGATTAGCAATTGAGGGTTAGTGCGGGAGAACCTTGAAGAAGACATGTACACCCTTCCCAGCAGTGATGCCCAAGCAAGGTGCTTTAATTGCAAAAAGACTGGGCACTGGATCAAGGAATGCTGGAAGCCCAAGATAAACCAATGCCCAGCCTATAAGTTTGTTCATGGTGGACACAGTGCTTACTGCTCCAAAAGGAAAACCCTGTGAAGGATACCACTTGCAGAAAATGAAGAACCCACTGGATCCAAGATTCCGGTAAAGATAGCTGAGTTGGCCAAGGAAATCTGAAGAAGGAACAATCTGAGAGAAGGGTTGGATTTTCCCATTGAAGAGACCCAGAACAAGGGAAAAGGCAGAGCCTGAAGAATGCATCAGGTATTCAACAGGCCAGTAATATTTCCAAGTACATCCCCATCACTCATGTAATAATATCTAAAGACCAAGAATGGTATATTCCCCTTAGATTGCCCAGTCTAGAGGAGTCCACTTTGTGGCTCGGTGGCAACTGTGAACCCAATGCCATGCCTAATTCCTCTAACAAATCCATCTCTCCCCCCATATGCAAACAAATCCCAACTCTTCCACAGATATGCATCTTAGGATAGCAGAAGAAGAAGGAAATCTTGATGGCCATTCAGATCAAGACCAAAACAGGGGACTTTATCCCAGCATCTGCTCTCCTGGATAGTGGTGCCCAGTCCTCCTTCATTCATCGTAATTATGTCCAACAAAACCACATTCCCACTGAAGAACTCCCCCAACCCATATACATGTATAACACTGATGGGACTCCAAACAAGGCTGGACCAGTTACCCATGTGGCCACTGTCTTACTGGAATACCAGGGTCATGTGGAAAAGACCCAGGTAAAGGTTACAGATCTAGGGAGTAAGGATCTCATCCTAGGATATACTTGGCTAAAAGAACACAACCCCCAAGTCAATTGAAAGACCAGGAGGGTAACTCTCCCAGAGTGCCTGAAGCTATGCAACTACTCTGGGGTATCATGGGTAGTCTGCAGAGCTGAAGAACAGGAAATCTGAGTTGCTGAGAAGCAAAGGTGCACTGGACAAAAGCAAGAAGGAAAAACTCCCTAAGAGTTAGTACCCCCAGTGTATCATTGCTTCCTCAAGACCTTTGAGCAGAAGGAATCAGAGCAGATGCCAATATGAAAGCCATGGGATCATGCCATAGAACTCAAGGACTCCTTTACCCCTCAGAAAGGCTACAACATCCCCTTAAGTCCACAAGAGCAAAAGGAGGTAGACAACTTCATCAACAAACAGCTGGCAAAGGGGTACATCCACCCCTCCAAGTCCGAGCAGACCTCCCCAGTCTTCTTTGTGTCCAAGAAAGATGGAAGAAAATAGATGGTGCAGGACTACTGGTACCTCAATGAATACATGGTGCACAATAACTACCCACTTCCACTCATTGCACAACTTGTCGACCATCTCTGCACTGCCCACCTGTTTACCAAAATGGATTTCCATTGGGGGTATAACAATGTCCAGATAAAAGAGGGAGATAAATGGAAGGCTGCTTTCACCTGTCACCAAGGCACCTTCGAACCCCTAGTGATGTTCTTTGGCCTATGCAATTCACCAGCAACCTTCCAAACAATAATGAATGAAATCTTCACTGACATATTTGAGAATATCATGGTCTACATTGATGATCTCCTGATCTTCACCCCCACAGATGATTGGCAGGCTCATGAGGCCATAGTGCTGGAAGTGCTCAAAAGACTAGAACAAAAAGACCTCTTTGTTAAGCCCAAAAAGTGTACCTTCAGGGTACAAGAGCTGGAGTTCCTAGGAATGATTGTTGGAGTAAACAGAGTAAGCATGGATCTAGGGAAAGTAACCACCATAAAGGATTGGCCAGTGCCAACCAATGTGCAAGGAGTATGGATCTTTCTAGGTATGGCCAACTTCTATCACTGCTTTATACAGGACTTTGCTCATATTGTGCACCCACTACATGATCTTACCAAGAAGGATGAACCCTTTTGCTGGACCAAGGCCTGACAGGGAGCTTTTGACTGTCTCAAAGAAGCCTTCACCACTGCTCCAGTCCTCACATACCCAGATCATGATTGAAAGTATCGACTTGAGTGCAACACCTCTTTCTACACAACCAGCGGGGTCCTCCTCATAGAACAAGATGAAAAGTGGCATCCCATGGCCTACACCTTGCATGCAATGACACCCAAAAAGCAAAACTACCCCATAGCAGATAAAGAGATGCTGAGTGTAATCCAAGGATTGAAAAACTGGAGGCACTACTTGGAAGGAGCCATCCAAGAGTTCAAGGTATGGAATAATCACCAGAATCTGACCTGGTTCATGACATGCCAGAATCTCAATTGGAGACAAGCCTGCTGGGCTCAATACCTCTCAAGGTTTAATTTCAAGTGATACCACAAGCCTGGCTCAACAATGGGTAAAGCTGATGTGCTGTCATGCTGAGAAGACCTAGCAGTCAGGGATGCAGAAGACAACCACAATGTGGTAGTAATACCCCCTGAGCAGATCCAGATGTGCTGGACTAAGAAGACCACCAAAGCAGCAGATGAGGATAGGGCTGTAATTGAGGAGTCCACCATTTTGCACCATTCCAGGGATCAGTTCACCAACCAGATCTCCCATGAAATGATCAAACTCCCTTACCCAGTGCAGAAATGACTAGAGGGCCAGGATTATTATATCAAAGATGGATGCTGGATGAAAGAAGGAAGGGTATACATTCCACCAGCTTGTTGGCCAGAGGCACTCCACCTGCACCATGATGCCCCTATAGCAGGACATCCCAGAGTGGCCCAGACTATTGAACTCCTCCACCAACACTACAACTGGGCCTCCCTAGCCCAAGATGCCACAAAGTACGTGAAAAGATATCCCAAGTGCATCCAAACTAAGCCCTCTAACAAACTGCCAGCAGGCATACTCCAGCCCCTACTGGTTCCATCCAGGTCCTGGCAGGATATCTCAGTGGACTTCATCACTGGTCTTCCCCTCTCACACTCCTATACCATCATCCTAACTGTAGTCAACTGCTTCTCCAAAGCCACTGAGCTCATCTCCTGTGACTCCACCTGCACCTCCCTCGATCTCACATCCATCTACCTACACCACATCTGGAAGCATCACAGACTCCTAAAGTCCATTGTGTTTGATTGGGGCCCCCAGTTTGCATCCTGCCTTATGGCTGATCTCTGCTGGCAGTTGCAGATTACCCAATGGCTGTCCACCACCTACCACCCATAGACCAATGAGCAAACCGAATGCATGAACTGGGAAGTGGGTCAGTACCTTTGTACTTACTGTGCTGACCACCCCAACTCCTGGAGTGACTGGCTTCCCCTTGCCCAGTTCACCATCAACTCCTGCATCTCCTCCACTTCCAAAAAAAACCCCTTCCAGCTAACCTGAACCTACTCCCTGGTTATCAGCATTGAGCCTACCATTACCCAATCTCCCACAGCCAATAACCTCTCCAACCAGTACACTGACCACTTGGCCAAAGCCCAGGAATGTCTCTGCACCTTGCAAGATACAATGAAGTAAGCAAGCACTGGTAAGCATTCTCTGACCCCCTTCTACTCAGTTGGGGATAAGGTTTGGCTCTCCATGGAGCATCTCTCCCTTCCCAGGTCACCCAAACTCATTGATTGCTGGATTGGGCCATTTCCAATCATGGGTCTTGTTGGGCCCAACACCATTCATCTCAAACTCCCCCCTTCCTACCACATTCATCCAGTCCTCAATGTCTCCTGTTGGATTATAAGCCACACATCTCAGACAGTGACAAGGCTGGGTAGTCTAGTGGTTAAGACAATCCCAGTACTGTTGGGAAGTCCCAGGTTCAAGTCCTGGTCTGGCCAAATTTTCCCTCTAAGTTCTCCTGCAGTTAACATCTCCTGGGTGAAGCCCTTCTTAGCCCTGCTTTCCAGTCAGCACCCTCCTCTCCCCAATCCCTCTTCCCTGGCTGCTGATTCTGCTACCCTGAAATATGAGGTCAAGTACATCATGGACTCTTGGCTCTCAGGCTGGGATCTCCAGTACCTCATCCACTAGAAGGGTTATGATATTTCTGAACACACATGGGAACCCCACTCCAACCTTGCTCACTCCCCCAATGCCATCACTGCTTTCCACTGTGCCCACCTATCTGCCCCTTGACCTATCTCCAGCTCCACCATTCGCACTATTTTCTCTTCTGCCCATCTGGAATCTGGGCCTTGAGGAGGGGAACATGCTATGCTCATGGTTACACTACATACCATTCCTTTCCTACACTGCCATTTCCAGCCATTCATACTCACACCACTTCGCCATGACTTAGCTCTACCCAGAATTTATTCGCATGCTGACTATTGGATATCTGCAGCATTCCAGGCACTGGATCATGGTAGAGTAAAGACCTGATTATCTGGATACTCACATACCATCTTTGTGATTAGGAATCCACAGCAGCTATGGCACCACACTTTGCCATCATCACGCCATAGCACACCTTGCACAGCAAGCTGACCAGGTAGCCAATAGTGCTAAGGGCACATATCGTATGATTTCCCATTTTCATTTAGGTGCCAATGGCACAAAGCCTGCTATCATGCCATAACATGCCACTCTTTCTCACTCCAGTAGCATTATCCCCTTAGCATCACCCCACTTACATGGACCAGGACAGTTTTCCTCCTGCATTACCACACTTAGTAACCTTGCCTGCCCTTATCCCATTTAGGCTCCGCTTGAATCCCATTTGTAGTAGTATATAAGATTGCCTGTATTATATTGGAGCCCCAATCAATTCTTCTTGGGTCTTCCCTCACAAGGCACCCAGTTATAAGGAGATTGGTTTATTTTCCCATTTTGCTTCACTTCACTACTCTTGTCTCTACATGCCTCCTAGTGCCTTGCACCTGAGGTTGTTTCACTCTGGATGTGGGACAGTAATCTGGGTGGAGTTCACTAGTGTAGAGGCTGGTTAGCAACAATGCTGGTGATCCTGTACTGCTCACTGATAATGAGGTGGTGGGCTTTGGGGTTGTGACAAGTGATGGCAAAGTAAAGGGATTCAAGTTATAATGAAACAATCCTTAGTAAGGGTCAGTGAGCAGTGATGAAGATAAAGTGATGAGGAGTGATGATATGAGATATGGGAGCCCAGGTGTTGACTAAGGACTAAGAAGAAAACTCAAGATAACTTGAATAAGATCTTGAATTGAATTGGCCAGTTTTATATATGTTTACAGGATTTGTACATATTTGTACACTATTACTGGATATAGTGGAACTTTAGGATAGATGTGGAAGTGAGGGACTTATGTCATTGGCTGAAGGTGAGTCATGACATAGCTTTGCATAGCCATGGATCTATGGCATGCAATAATGCCACTATGGTGTAAGATGGTGTGTTCATGATGTCATGGGGCTATGCAAGGGCCAGACCATTGGCTGAGATAAATACAGCTTGGCATAGCCATTGTATGGTATGTGAATGCTGTCAGCCAAAGTCTTGTAATAAAGGGAAATATAGGAAACAAATGAATAAATGGTGTGAAGAAAGTGGGCAGAGCATCAGTGTGGATGGACTAATACAGAGGCAAAGACAAAAAGGGAGAGGTGAGCAAGCAGGTCATAACAAGCACTTCTGTACTGGTCTGGGAAGCTTGATGGTCTTGTGAGAGATGGTATCTGTTAACCTATCTTCACTATAATGCAAGATGACTGG
Source organism: Tylopilus aff. callainus (assembly GCA_038093995.1). Lineage (NCBI taxonomy): Eukaryota > Fungi > Basidiomycota > Agaricomycetes > Boletales > Boletaceae > Tylopilus > Tylopilus aff. callainus. The sequence goes on along the minus strand of JBBPTI010000351.1, from coordinate 6,660 downwards.
TGTCAGATCTGTTGCAGTCTGCACCCTGATAGTTTTAGGTGGGATGACTAATACCTGCTGATTATTGTTCTTGTCACTGACTGCCAAATTTTCTCATCATGACAGCACATTGGCTTTTCCCATCATCAAGCCAGGCTTGTGGAACCACTTGAAGTTGAATCAGGACAGATATTGGGTCCATCGGGCCTGTTGGTGGTTGAGATTCTATTGCATTATGAACTAGGTCAGATTCTGGTGGTCATTCCAAATTTGGAACTCATGTGTGGTTCCTTCAAGATAATGCCTCCAGGTCTCAAGTGCTCTTATCATGCTGAGCATTTCTTTATCCATAATGAAGTAATTGTGCTTCTTGAGGATCATTGCATGAGAGGAATAGGCCACTGGGTGCCACTTGTCATCCTTGTTGACCAGTAATACAGTGCCAGTGGTGAAGGCAGAGGTGTCACTTTCAAGCCAGTAGTGCTTGTTGTTATCCAGGTATGCCAATATGGGCATGGTAGTGAATACCTCTTTGAGCACAGTGAAGGCCTTCTGCCTAGCATCTGTCCAGAAAAAGGGCTCATCCTTGCAAGTTAGGTTATGGAGAGGCTGGGTGATTTTTGCAAAGTCCTGAATAAATTAGCAGTAAAAGTTTGCCATGCTGAGAAATGAGCAAACTCCCCTAACATCCTGGGGTTCTGGCCAATCCATGATGGCCTTCACTTTTGCACTGTCCATGCTCACTCTATTTACTCCAACTATCATTCCAAGGAATTCTACTTCTTGCACCAAGAATATGCATTTTGAGGATTTGATAAAGAGATTGTTTTCTTTCAGCCTGCACAGCACTTCCAACACTACCTTTTCATGCACCTTTTTGTTGTCCATGGGCATAAAGATCATAAGATCATCAATGTAGACTAGAACATTCTTGGATATGTCTGCAAAGATCTCATTTATTATTGTTTGGAAAGTAGCAGGCAAGTTGCATAGCCCAAAGAATATAATGAGCAGCTCAAAGGCACTGCAGTGACAGGTGAAGGTGGCCTTCCATTTATCTTCTTCCTTGATCAGGATATTATTATAGCCCCATCAGAGGTTCATTTTAGTAAAGAGGTAAGTGGTCTTTAGCTGATCCACCAACTGTAAAATAAGAGGGAGGGGATAATTGTTGTGGACTATGTGCTCATTTAAATAGCAGTAGTCCTGGACCATTCACTTCCAGCCATCTTTTTTTGGGATGAAGAAGACTGGCATGGTTTGTATGAACTTAGATAGTTGGATATATCTCTTACAGAGCTGATCATTGATGAACTTGTCCACTTCTTTCTGTTCTTGTGGACTTAAGGGAATATTCTGATCTTTCTGGAAAACAAAGAACTCTTTGAGCTCAATGGTATTGTTCCATGGTTTGCACACTGGCATCTGTTTGGACTTCTTCTGCTGGAACACCTAAAGGTATGGGTAATAGACCTTCAGCACAACTTCCTGAGTGTCCTTTTCATCAGCTGGTCCTGGCTTGTCCTGCTTCTGATCAACTTCTAATTCCTTTTTCCTTTCTTTGGCCTTTTGGACTACTTTGGATACTCCTTGGTAGTTGCAGAGCTCTAGGCAATCAGGAAGCATTACTGTTCCTTTCTTCCGGTATATCTGGGAATTGTGTTCTTTGAGCCAAGTATATTCTAAAATCAGATCTTTACTTTCAAGATCTGTTGCCTCTACTTGAATCTTTTCAATGTGTCCCTGGTACTCCAGGAGAATAGTGGCAGTATGGATGACCAGTCTGGCCTTATTTGACATTCCATCTGTATTGTAGACAAAAATAGGCATGGCTAGGGGCTTGAGAGGGATGCAATGCTTCTTTGTGAATTTTCAATGGATAAAGATGGACTATGCACCACTGTCCAGAAGAGTAGTTGCAGGCATGAAGTCTCTAGTCTTGGTCTTCACTTGTACTTCCAGCAAGATTTCCCTTTAATTGGTTCCTAGAATTTGGATGGTGGTGGGTGTTGTTAGGTTTTGTGCATGTGAGGGGGAAGGTATGGTGGAGGATGGGTATAAAAAGGAATTAAGCATGGCTTTTGATTCATGGTCACTGCTAGGCTGCAAAGCAGACCCCTCTTGACTAGGCAAGTTAATAGGTATAATATAACCATCTTTGGTAAATTGAAAGTGGGAGAAATGTGCAAAGTAGTTTTCTTTGGCCTTTGGGGTACCTGATACACCCTTTAGGCCCTGCCTTTTCCCTTGTCATGGTACTGAACCACTTGAAAACCTAATTCATCTTTTGAGTTCATCATTTCCTTTTTGACATGCTCTGTGAGTTCCACAATCCTTATCAGTGGTCTTTCTTTGTCATCAGCTAAAGGGATCCTTCAGAGTGTCTTGTGTAGTCTGTAGTGGGTGCTATGACCCCTGCATACAAACTTGCAGGAGGTGCATTGATCAATCTTTGGATGTTAGCAGTCCTTGATTCAGTGCCCCATTTGTTTGCAGTTGAAGCACTTGGCTTGCAAGTCAGAGCTGCTAAGTGCATAGATGGTGTCACCTTTATTTTCTTTGGCTAAGCCATGAGCACTGATGTGAAAGGGAATTCTTCTTTCTTCTCTGTGAATAAAGTGCAGGGCCTCCATGCCTATTTCAGTTTTCCTAATGTTATTTGCAATGACCTCGCTTGCTTGCTCCTTCCTTTTCTGGTTCTACCCCTATTTTGGCTCCAGTATGACTCTCAGCCTGCCTTGCTAACAGCAGTCACACACCACACAATGACAGTGCCAAGCTGTGTCTATCTTAGTAAGTGGTCTAGTCTTCTTGCCTAGCCCTATGATGTCACTATTGCATCATATCACTGCATAATGGTGCAATCACTCATCATCAGTGCTCAGGCTGCACAAGGCAGTGCAGTGACTCCCCATGACTTACCTTAGGCCAGTAGCATAAATCCTGCCTTCCCATGACTGCCCTAAAGCACCCGTATTTAGCAATAGTATACAAATACAGACAAACCCCTGTAATAGTATATAAGGCTGGCAAATTCAGCCCCAAGATCCTCATTTGAGTTATCTTGGGTTTTCCCCTTAGTCCTCAGTTGATGCCTGGGCCCCCACTAGCTCTAGTCACTACCATTCATGTTCACCAGTCCCACTGCTCACTACCCTTTACTAAGGGTTGTTTCATTATTGAGATATGTGGCTGGATTGTCAGAGCACTTTTCTTCTTTGAACAACTGCATGATGATGTGGTAGGCAGTGTTTTGCTCAAGAAGGCAAATTACATGGGTGTTGTCAATGTCTGCCTATTGGTAGAGTGCTTCACCTCAGACAAGGATATAGACAGAAGCATCTGAATAGGACTGTGTAAATTCCATCAACTCAAGAGTGGAGCACATCTTGTGATTCCATTGATTTCTACCCTGTCTGGTGCCATAGAGTGCTTTCTTAAGCAGACACACCTTCTCCTTAGAAGAGGTGGAGATCATGGAGCACAGCTAATGCTAGGACAACTCAGAGAATTGGAAGGCAAACAGTAGGAGCAAAGACCTTAAGGAATTCAAATCCAGGACACTGAGAGAAACCCTAGGCAACAAGACAACCTTTGTAATACTCAAAAGAGCTATCAGCATGATATTTCTTTGTAAACACCCACTTAGAGCCAATAACTAGTCTATCATTGGATCTATCAACTAGGATCCATGTTCCATTTGTCTTGTGTGCTGCTAATTCATCCAATGCAGCCTGTTGCCAATCAGCAGCATCATTGAGCTTCATGGCATGCTTGAATGATCTGGGAAAGGCTGAGTTTGATGCAAAACAGTGCACAAAATCTGCTTCTTCATCATTCTTGTCATCAAAATCATCAACAAGCTATGCTGGGCTGAGTTTCCACCATTCTCATGGTTGCTGCTGTATCCTGCAAGGTAATCATGCACCAATACCAACTGATTCAACAGCTGGTGTAGGTAGAGGTTCTGAAAGTGGTGCAGGTGCAGCCATGGGCAACTCAGGTTCTGCATCATGATTATCATCAGCAGGAACTGCAAAAAGGGTCCCCCCTAGGATATAGAACCATGGGAAGCTCAGGAATTGGCTCATTCTCATTATCCTCAGAGGAATAAAGTGATGGTGGCTGATAGGATGTCACAGATGGTGGGATAGTAGGTGGAATACTGAGAGAGAATGTTGCAGTGGCTTGTTCATCAAAATCAGCATATTCTGAGATGATGGTGCACTTGGTGGTGGGGTTGTAGAAATTCCAGCCCTTGTACCCATCTGGATATCCAATAAAGACACACTTCTCATAGTGAGGGTGAAGTGCCTGTTGCTTGTCCTTCTGGATATGCACATATGCAGTTGATCCCCAGACTTAAAGATGAGAAACATCTAATTTGCACTGATGCCAGAGTTCAAAGGGTGTGGCATTGTCAAGGGCAGCTATGGGGCATCTATTCCAGACATGGATAAGCACAGCAAGTGCTTCACCCCAGAATGCCATAGCAAGGCCTGATTCCTTCAACATTGTAGTAATGCACTCAAATAGCACTCTATTTGCACACTCAGCAACCCCATTTTGCTATGGACATGCCTGAACAGTGTGCTGGCACTGTATACTGCATTCAGTTGTGAATTTGAGCATTGCATTGCTCATATACTCTCCATCCTTGTCATCTTGCAGAGTTTTGATCTTTCACTCTGTCTGATTCTCTGCAAACACCTTGAATTGCTTAAATGTGTCAAAAATGTCTGATTTTGCTCAAATGGGCAGCACAAAGCAATATCTCAAGTAATCATCATAAGATTAACGCATGATGGCCTGGGAACTTTCCTTTCCAATGCTTCAATTGGCTGCCTCGGCTGGGCCACTAAGCTTATCTACTGCTTATTTTGCCATGTGTTTTTTCTTTTTTGGTGTCAACATTTTCAAACTCAGCCATCATCCATTCACAGGGCCTCAGTCTGCATGCCAACATTGCATGGCGACTATATGGCAACAACTCAGTACCACCATCACCACACAGCGACAACGCGGCGGCACAACCATGACTGTATCAACAACAAGGCGATGCAGTACCACCACCACTGGCACAATTGCCACCACACCAATGACTTGGTGGCACAACCACCCCCACATGACGACGGCGATGACACGATGGCACAACCACAACTGTACCAACCGCAACAACAGATTAACAGGGTACCACCACCACTGGCATGATTGCCACCACACCAACAATTCAATGGCACACAACCACTGTCACACAACAATGGTGACAACACAGTGGCATGACCATAACCGTACCGACAATGACAACAACCCGGTGGCACCACTGCTGCATGATGACAGTGGCACAACCACCACCACACTGATGACAACAACAACTCGATGGCACGACCACCACTGTTGCACAACGACGGTGATGACAGCGATGACATGACGGTACAACCACTGTCACACAACAACAGCAACAATGATGACTCAGTGGCATGCCAACCACCATTGCACAACAACAGCGACAATGACTCCTCACTGGCACAACCACCCCTGCATGACGATGGTGATGACCCAGTGGCACGACCACCACCATACTGACAACATGGTGATGAGGTGACACCACCACTCCCATACTGCTGACGATGACGATGACCAGAAGTGACTTGGTGGCACGATCACCACTGTACCGACAACATTGATGCAGTGCCACCACCACCACCACCATACTGACAATGACAACGATGATGCTCTGACATGACCACCACTATGTTGACAACATTGTACATAACACATCCATCATGTATTATCTACTTTAAAATATATACAATTTTGATTTCATATATCACAGTATTACCAGAGTCCTGGAACCTACTATACACTGTAAATATATGAGTGACCCATAGCCTGAGGACTGTTGAGCATGCCCACTTAGTGGATACCTGAGTTGTGGCTTACCATATCAAACACTGATCATCATTCATCACCATTGATAAGACCTGCTTTCCTGCCCTTCCATCCTTCTTTCCTCTTTTTTCCTATCATACCTGATCCACAAGGTTAAGTGCCATTTAGGTCATTTCCTTTCCTTTCACCCTTGACACTTTTAAAAGAGTCCCTGGAAAGGGCAGTATTATAGCCTTCTCTTTCAATAGCAGTAGCAATTCAAAGTCCCTCCTGTTGGAGGTTGATTAGTCTATGCCAGAGTCATGCCTGGTTTGTAAAGGATGGCTTATTGGGTGACTCCTTTGAGACTGAGCCATTTTAGTATATCCAGGCCAAAATCTTGAGGCAGATCACAGCACAAGTGTACATAGTTTAGCTACAATAGATACACTAGGATAGAATTACAAATCCATATCTCATCAAGATGTAAGTATACTATCTTCTAATTCATAATAGAACTACACCTCCAACATGCATGGTTAGCTGGCTGTTAGACTGAGCATGATCAACATGATCTTGGTTCTCCTTTCCACTGTCAACTATGTCCTGCTGCTCCAATAACATGATTCATGAGCTTTTAAAACAGACTTCACTTATTATTTGGAATAAGTCAGCCTCTCAGCATCACTATAAGATGTTGTTGAGACTGTGAATCATTCTCTATGTGATCTATTGAACCAGCCCAATTGTTTTTTTTTGAAGAAATCACTGTTCTCTTTAGTAGTGACTTTAGACAAACCCTTCCCATCA
>JBBPTI010000350.1:0-15593 GCA_038093995.1 Tylopilus aff. callainus | reverse complement strand
TCATCTCCTACCTTTGTCTTCCCTCTTGATGCTTCTGACCTCTGAAATCAAGGATGCAAGCCTTGGTAAGGGTGCGACACACAAGTCCTGCACCAAGTTCTTATTCCAAACCCTTCAATTATACTTATGGTACTCTGGCCCCCTCAGACTTACACTGGAGGACTGGACTTTGACATAGCCACTCCTTGACCTTTTTGCAGATATGCTTTGGATCATTGTCCTGCTGAAAGATGATATCAGAAGGATTGAGATCATAATACTCCAGGCTTTGCTAGAGCTCATCCTTCAAAATCTGAAGGTAGAAGTCTCCATCCATCCTACCATCAATCTTGGTTGCAAATCCAACCCCCTGCCAAGTCATACAGCCCCACATCATCACAAAACCACCACCAAACTTGATAGTTCTTTCTACCAATCTGTCACTGAGCCCTTCACCTGCCTTTTTCCATGCCCATTTGCAACCATCTGACCCTAGACAATTGTTTTTGGTCTCATCAGACCACACAACCTTCTTCTAGTCATCCACAGTCCAATCTTTGTAGAAATAGGCAAAGTCCAAATAAGCCTTGTGATGTCTGACTGAGAGTAGAGGACATTTGAACTTGACTATAGCCTTCATGCCAGACTTTTTCAAGTGGAGGTGAACAGTATTAGGATGGAGGGGTTGGTTAATGATTCCAGAGAGGGTTTTAGTCACCTGGACAGCATTCTCAGCCTTCTGAGATGAGATGAGATAAATAGCATGATGAATGTTGGAGGAGGAAAGCTTGGATGGACAACCTCCAATAGACTTTTGCAAGTCAGAATGCTCTTTAGAACAAAGTCTAGAGATGGTAGCAGTGCTAACACCAGTTGTAGATGAAATAGAGGGAACTGAATGGACAGCATCAAGCTGAGAAAGAATGGTGTTTTTCTGAGTAGTAGAGAGAGATCTCATGATGGTAGTGGTCAAGAATCAAGAAGTGTGGGAATTATTTGGGCAAGATCATACTGTCCATATCAAAAGAACAAAAAATATTACAGTGACTCCAAAAAATGTTGCAATGCCTAACCCTGATGTGGTGCACATCATGCACCACAAGCACCTGTGGGAATTTCGCTTATATGTGGCTGGGACAAACAAAGTACAAACTCTTGGCTACCAGATGGTACCTAGATCATGTGATTCGGATCAGGGGATGCCAAGATATGGCTATTTTAAAACATCAACTCTATTGCAACAGTTTTTTCACTTTTGATATGCACAATGGGATCTATGCAAAGTCACATGATACTTTCAGTTGTTTAGTAGTACAAATAAAGATATACATGTAAACAATGTGTCTGAGTCTAAAAAAGTTCACATGCTCCTTGATTTTCAACCATAATCACCATGCAATCTGAAATGACCTCGGGCACAAAGGCAAGGAGGCGTCGAGTGGAACGAGCAAGACAATGTCCTGGGTGCTGGGCACAAGGGGACGAGTAGCGAAGTGAAGTGAAACGGAAAGGTGGATCAAACTCCTTATAAGCGGGTGCCTTGTGAGGGAAGACCCAAGAAGAATTGATTGGGGCTCCGATAAATTACAGGCAGTCTTATATACTACTACAGAATCAGTTCAAGTGGAGCCTAAACTAGCTAAGGGCAGGCATGGTTACTAAATAAGGAAGTGCAAGACAGAAACTGGCCTGGTCCATGTGAGGGAGGCGATGCTGTGGGCTAAACGCTACTGGAGTGGGAAAGGGTGGCGTAAAATGACCTTGGGCACAAAGGCAAGGAGTGTTATGCTCACGGCTACGCTACGTTCCACCCTTTCCTACATTACCTTCTTTAGCCGCTTTGACCCACGCCACAGCACCGCGACTCGGTCTTGCCCGAGTCCTGTTCCCACGCCGGTAAGCACAGTAGCCGCAGCATCCGGGCACCGGACTACGGTAGAGTAAAGCCCTGGTTACCCGGCTATTGATGCCGCACCGCAGCACTTAGGCAATCTGCAGTCGCAATGGCACCATCTGTCGCCACCCAGTCTCACACCTATAGCGATATTCACGCATCGCACGCCATAGCACGCCACCCGTTCTCACCCCAATAGCGATACTCCCGCTATTGCGCCATAGTACGCAATCCTTTCCCATTCCAATGGCATTAACCTCGCGATGGTGCCACCGCTCGCCACCCTTTCCCACTCCAGTAGCGTTTAGCCCACAGCATCGCCCCGCTCGCACGGACCAGGCCAGTTTCTGCTTTGCACTTCCATATTTAGTAACCATGCCTGCCCTTAGCTAGTTTAGTCTCCGATTGGACTCCGACTTGTAGTAGTATATAAGACCGCATGTAAAGTGTCAGAGCCCCAATCAATTCTTCTTGGGTCTTCCCTCACAAGGCACCCGCTTATAAGGAGTTTGATCCACCTTTCCACTTCGCTTCACTTCACTACTAGTCCCCTTGTGCCTAGCACCCGGGACATTGTCTTGCTTGTTCCACTCGACGCCTCCTTGCCTTTGTGCCCGAGGTTGTTTCATTAAGAATTGATTCTCCTGTTCGCCGCTGTCGCCCATCCGACCGCCCCGAACACCCCATCCATCACCAACCTTTTCGCTATCAGTAAGCAGAGCAGAGCCCGTGTCCCCCTTATTGACGTGGAAGGACACTAGTGAACGGTACATGTGCCAAGTCGGCCCCCGCTGTTGTCGTTGGCAACACAACAGGCGGACACTGTCTAGTAGTCGCCCCTTGCCCAGTTCGCCCCATCAACCTCGACCTTCTCACCACTGTCGCTTCCCGCTTCGAAGCCGACGCTGCTGCTGCTGCTGAGAGAGAGCAGAGAGAGCTGTGGGAAGAGATCGACCAAGCTATAGCAGACTTCGCTGCGAGGTCCAGGGCTTCAGATACGCCCACACTTGTCTATCCCCCATCCCCAAGTGCTGACATCGACCCGAACGACTTCATTTGGCCCACACCACCTATCCCTTCACCATCTACCCTTCGCCGGCTCATCGCCAAGGCCGAAGAACAAACCCGCCACTACCAGGAGTACTGCGCTCGCATAGAGGCAGAGCTCGCCACACCACCACCCCCTTCGCCAGACTACCGTGCCTGCTGTAGGCCGGATTGCCTTCGCCACCCCTTCCGTTTTCCGCCATTCCACTCACACCCGAAACAGTCCGGGACATCCGGTACCGTGCTGGTGCGCACTCACAACGAGCCAGGCCACCTCCGCCCAAGAAACCTTCTGAAGCGGCCCAACAAGTTTCTTTGATCCCCCTTTTGTTACTTACATCTTTGTGCCTTCCCCCCTTTTTAGTGTTAGCTTTCTTCTCCAAGGATATTCCCGCTTTTATTCTGGTATTACCTTTCAGCCTCTTGTTTTATTTCCTTTTGGTTACTTGTGTTCTGCATTTATCGCATTCTTTCTCACGTTCAATTTGACCACAATACCCTTTTGATTTCTGTTTAGGCACCCACAGGCGAATACTCCCTTATCCTCTCCACACCCACAGGCGTACAAGGTCGCAACCTCCGCTACGAGACTATACCTACCAACTGGGCAGAGCCAGCACCCCAGGACGACTGGTAGAGTTTTTGTTTACAGATTAATTTGAAAAATTGTTCCAGGCTTTAGCTATAGGGGGATTACTCAGCAAGCCGAGAGAACACCGAACGCATCCTGAAGGAAGAGTAATCAGGATCCTCAACAGGCCGCATCCCAGAGACTATCAAGATCAGAAGACCGTAGTCCATGCGAGACCTCTAGCACCCCTGCCATTTGAAAGGCCCAGCCGCAGCTGGTATAAGAAACACAAGGCGCCAGTAATCAAGAAGGAAGTACATTTCCAATATGTCGCAGGTACTCCTCGATACCATCGCAGACCCCATTATTCCACTACCGGACAAACTCGCTGCCATTGCGGCCGAGTTCACCACCGTCACCACTCAGAATATCCAACTCACTCAATCGCTACACGCGTCCAACAACGAAATCATCCGCCTTGAGCATTTGGTGACAACCAGACAGACTACAGTCGCGACACTACAGGGTCAGATCGCCGCAGTGGGCCCTCCAGGTACTTCGAAGAAAGTTGAACTCTTTTCCGACCCCGGCAAGTATGATGGCACGATTGCCAAGTTTGAAGAATGGTGGGCCAAGATGAAAGCATGGCTCCGGATCAATGCGCATGTCGCCCCCGCTGGAAGTTATGAGGTGGTTGTGGCAGTACTATCCCGGCTCAGAGGACCAAAAGCCGGCCCCTTTGCGCAAACACGCCTATCCCGGGGCAACGCCTACAAATGGACAGACTGCGAGGCCGAGATCGAAGGCCTCTTCCACGCAGCGAATCAGAAGGATTGGGCCTGCCGCCAGCTGGAAGAGTTCAAGCAGCAGAACATGCGGACCGACGACTTCTTGGTCTGCTGGGAAGCTCTATACCAGCAAGCCCAAATCGATGACACGCACGTGGTCCGACTCTTGGAACAGAACACAGCCCGCCACATTATACTGCAGATATTCAAAGAAGGCAAGCGCCAGGACAAGCCGGCGCTCTATCTGGACAACATTAGGAAGACCGGATGTGCAATGGAAGCACTCGGCTTCATAAGGGGGTACGAAAGGAGGGCCCCTGCAAGGATTAGCAGTCGAGGGTTAGCACGGGAGAACACTGAAGAAAATGTATACGCCCTTCCGAGCAGCGACGCCCGCGCCAAGTGCTTTAATTGCAAACAGACCGGCCACCGAATCTGAGAATGCCGGAAGCCAAAGATAAACCAATGCCCAGCCTGTAAGTTTGTTCATGGTGGGCACAGCACTTATTGCACCAAAAGGAAAACGCTGCGGAGGATACCGCTAGCTGAAGAAGAAGAACCCACTGGCTCTGAAGTGCTGGTTAGGATTGCCGAGTTGGCAGAAGAAATACGCAAGAGAAACAACCCAGAGATGGGTTTGGATTTTCAAATTGAAGGATCCCATATGAAGGGAAAAGGCAGGGCCTAAGGAACGCGTCGGGTGTTCCAAAGGCCGGTAAGATTCCTACAAAGTGCGCCCCTATCACCCATGTTATCATCTCTAAAGACCGAGAATGGTGTATTCCCCTTAGATTGCCTGGTCTAGAGGAGTCCGCTTCCCAGCGGCTCGGCGGCAACTGTGAACCAAATGCCGTGCTTAATTCCTCTAACAAGTATACTCCCCCTCATGCGCACAAAGAAAACCCGACTAACCCACCACAGATTCGCATACTAGGGCAGCAAAAGAGAAAAGAGATAGTAATGCAGGTCCAGATCAAGACCCGCACCGGCGACTTCATACCGGCCTCCGCTTTGCTCGATAGCGGGGCCCAGTCCTCATTTATACACCGAGAGTATGTCCACCAAAACTGTATCCCCACTGAAGAACTCCCACAGCCCATATATGTCTACAACGCCGATGGGACCCCTAATAAAGCGGGGCCTGTAACCCATGCGGCCACAGTCTTATTGGAATACCAGGGTCATGTGGAGAAGACCCGGGTAGAGGTAACCGATTTAGGAAGCAAAGATCTGATTTTGGGGTATACATGGCTAAAAGAGCATAACCCACAGATCAATTGGAAGACCGGTACGGTCCATATGCCAGATTGCCTGGAGCTTTGCAATTACTCCGGGATATCGTGGGTCATCCGCCGAGCAGAAGAACAGGAGATCTGGGTCGCCGAGGAGCAACGGTACACCAGAAAACAGCAAGAAGGAAAGACTCCACAAGAGTTAGTACCCCCAGTGTACCACCACTACCTCAAGACCTTTGAGCAGAAGGAGTCCGAGAGGATGCCAGTCCGAAAGCCGTGGGACCACGCCATTGAGCTAAAAGACAGCTTTGTGCCGAGGAAGGGCCGAAATATCCCGCTTAGTCCGCAGGAGCAAAAGGAAGTAGATGACTTCGTGGACGAGCAGCTCGCCAAGGGGTATATCCACCCCTCCAAGTCTGAACAGACCTCGCCGGTCTTCTTCGTACCAAAGAAGGACGGCCACAAGTGAATGGTCCAGGACTACTGCTACCTTAACGAGCACACCGTCCGCAACAACTACCCACTCCCCCTCATAGCCCAGTTAATTGACAAGCTCCACACTGCCCGCCTCTTCACTAAGATGGATCTCCGCTGGGGGTACAACAATGTCTGAATCAAGGAAGGAGATGAATGGAAGGCCGCATTCACCTGCCATCGCGGTGCCTTCGAGCCGCTAGTAATGTTCTTCGGGCTCTGCAACTCGCCCGCCACCTTCCAAACCATGATGAACGACATCTTCGCCGATATGGCCGAAAATGTCATGGTGTATATCGATGATCTCCTAATCTTCACCCCCTCGGACGATCGCCCAGCACACGAGAAAATAGTTCTGGAAGTCCTTCAATGATTGGAAGAAAACGACCTCTTTGTCAAGCCGGAGAAGTGCACTTTCGGAGTAAAGGAACTAGAGTTCCTCAGGATGATTGTAGGAGTAAATGGGGTAAGCATGGACCCAAGCAAGGTAACCACCATAAAGGAATGGCCGGTCCCAACCACTGTCCGAGGAGTTTGGGCCTTTCTAGGCATGGCCAATTTCTACCGCTGCTTCATACAAGACTTCGCCCACATCGCACGGCCGCTCCATGATCTAACCAAGAAAGACGAACCCTTCTGCTGGACCGACCAGCGACAGGCGGCCTTCGACCGCCTCAAAGATACCTTCACCTCGGCTCCCGTCCTAGCCTACCTGGATTATAATAAGAAATACCGACTCGAGTGCGACGCCTCTAGCTATGCAACCGGAGGAGTCCTATTGGTGGAAGAAGAAGACCGATGGCACCCAGTAGCCTATGCCTCACATGCCATGACCCCGGAAGAGCGCAATTACCCCATAGCCAACAAAGAGATGTTGAGTGTAATCAGGGGCTTAGAGGATTGGCGCCACTACTTGGAAGGGGCTGAACAACAGTTCGAGGTATGGAATGACCACGAAAACCTCAAATGGTTCATGACTCGCCAAAATCTCAATCAGCGACAGGCCCGCTGGGCCCAGTACCTCTCCCGCTTCAATTTCAAGTGGTGTCACAAAGCCGGCACGACCATGGGGAAAGCTGATGCACTGTCACAGAGAGAAGACTTAGCGGTAGGAGATGCAGAGGACAACCATGATGTGGTGGTAATTCCCCCGGAACAGATACAGGTTCGCACGCGCAAACAAGCGCGACAGGAAGAAGTCGATGAAGAGATGACCAAGGAAGCTACGGTCTTACACCATTCAGGAGACCGACTGACGGATCAGATATCACACGAGACCATCAAGCTTCCAGCCCCAGTGCAGAAGAGGCTCGAGGGCCAAGGATATCACATCGAGGATGGCTGCTGCATGAGAAATGGCAAAGTGTACGTACTCCCCGCTTGCAGACCCGAGGTACTCCGCCTTCACCATGATGCGCTGGTGGCCGGCCATCCTGGAGTTGCCTGGACTGTAGAGTTACTCCGCTGGCACTACGACTGGGCATCTCTAGCTACCGACGCCGCCGACTACGTGAAGAGGTGTCCGAGGTGCGCACAAGCTAAACCCTCGAATAAGCCGCCTGCCGGGCCCCTCCAGCCATTACCCATCCCATCGGGGCCCTGGCAGGACATCTCGGTCGACTTCATTACCGGGCTCCCTCTCTCTAACTCGTACACCGCCGTACTCACCGTTGTCGATCGCTTCTCCAAAGCGGTTGAACTCGTCCCCTGCGACTCCACCTGTACCTCCCTCGACCTCACCGATATCTATCTCCACCATATTTGGAAGCATCATGGACTCCCGAAGTCCATCGTCTCGGATCGGGGTCCCCAGTTCGCGTCCCGCCTTATGACTGACCTCTGCCGCCAGCTTCAAATTGACCAACGACTGTCCACCGCCTATCACCCGCAAACCGATGGGCAGACCGAACGGATGAACCACGAGGTAGGGCAATACCTCCGGACTTATTGCACCGACCACCCGGACTCATGGAGCGATTGGCTCCCTCTCGCGCAATTCACCATTAACTCCAGGATATCGTCCGCCTCCGGTAAATCCCCTTTCCAGCTCACCCACACCTATGCCCCGGTTCTCGGAATAGAACCTACTGTGACCCAATCCCCCATGGCCAATAACCTTGCTAATCAGTACGCCGATCATCTGGAGGAAGCCCGAGCACGACTTCGCGCCTCGCAAGATACAATGAAGCGAGCAGCAGCCAATAAGCATTCTCTGGCCCCCTCCTACTCTATTGGGGATAAGGTTTGGCTATCCACCGAACATCTCTCTATTCCAGGATCCCCCAAACTCACTGATCGCTGGATCGGGCCATTCCCCATCGTCGGTCTCGTCGGCCCTAATGCAGTCCGCCTCGATCTCCCAGCCTCGTACCGCATCCACCCCATCCTCAATGTCTCATGGGTCAAGCCATTCATCGCCCCGCTTCCCGGTCAGCACCCTCCTCACCCCAATCCCTCTTCTCTTGCTGCTGACCCCGCTATCCCCGAGTACGAGGTTGAGTATATTGTCGACTCCCGCCTGGCCGGCCACGGCCTTCAGTATCTGGTTCATTGGAAGGGGTATGATATCTCCGAACGCACTTGGGAACCCTGCGCTAACCTCGCTAACTCCCCTGATGCCCTTGCCGCCTTCCACTGTGCCCACCCTTCCGCCCCTCATCCTGTCTCTCACTCCACCATTCACGCTCTTTTCCCCGGTGTCCATCTGGAATCTGGACCTTAAGGAGGGGGTCGTGTTACACTCACGGCTACGCTACGTTCCACCCTTTCCTACATTACCTTCTTTAGCCGCTTTGACCCACGCCACAGCACCGCGACTCAGTCTTGCCCGAGTCCTGTTCCCACGCCGGTAAGCACAGTAGCCGCAGCATCCGGGCACCGGACTATGGTAGAGTAAAGCCCTGGTTACCCGGCTATTGATGCCGCACCGCAGCACTTAGGCAATCCGCAGTCGCAATGGCACCATCTGTTGCCACCCAGTCTCACACCTATAGCGATATCTGCGCATCGCACGCCATAGCACGCCACCCGTTCTCACCCCAATAGCGATACTCCCGCTATTGCGCCATAGTACGCAATCCTTTCCCATTCCAATGGCATTAACCTCGCGATGGTGCCACCGCTCGCCACCCTTTCCCACTCCAGTAGCGTTTAGCCCGCAGCATCGCCCCGCTCGCACAGACCAGGCCAGTTTCTGCTTTGCACTTCCATATTTAGTAACCATGCCTGCCCTTAGCTAGTTTAGTCTCCGATTGGACTCCGACTTGTAGTAGTATATAAGACCGCATGTAAAGTGTCAGAGCCCCAATCAATTCTTCTTGGGTCTTCCCTCACAAGGCACCTGCTTATAAGGAGTTTGATCCACCTTTCCGTTTCGCTTCACTTCACTACTAGTCCCCTTGTGCCTAGCACCCGGGACATTGTCTTGCTTGTTCCACTCGATGCCTCCTTGCCTTTGTGCCCGAGGTCGTTTCAAGGAGGCGTCGAGTGGAACGAGCAAGACGATGTCCTGGGTGCTAGGCACTAGGGGACGAGTAGTGAAGTGAAGCGAAACGGAAAGGTGGATCAAACTCCTTATAAGCAGGTGCCTTGTGAGGGAAGACCCAAGAAGAATTGATTGGGGCTCCGACACTTTACATGCGGTCTTATATACTACTACAAGTCGGAGTCCAATCGGAGCTAGAACTAAGTAAGGGCAGGCATGGTTACTAAATAAGGAAGTGCGAGACAGAAACTGGCCTGGTCCGTGCGAGCGGGGCGATGCTGCGGGCTAAACGCTACTGGAGTGGGAAAGGGTGGCGAGCGATGGCGCCATTGCGAGGTTAATGCCATTGGAGTGGGAAAGGATGGCGTACTATGGCGCAATAGCGGGAATATGGCTATTGGGGTGAGAGCCGGTGGCGTGCTATGGTGTGCGATGCGCGAGTATTGCTATAGGCATGAGAGCAGGTGGCGACATAAGGCGCCATTGCAACTGCGGGTTGCCTGAGTGCTGCGGTGCGGCATCAATAGCCAGGTAACCGGGGCTTTACTCTACCGTGGTCTGGTGCCTGGATGCTGCGGCTACTGTGCTTACCGGTGTGGGAACAGGACTCGGGCAAGACCAAGTCACAGCGCTGTGGTGTGGGTTAAAGTGGCTAAAGAAGGGAATATAGGAATGAAGGGAACGTAGCGTAGCTGTGAGCGTAACATGGCGAGCAATGGCGCCATCGCGAGGTTAATGCCATTGGAGTGGGAATGGATGGCATACTATGGTGTGCGATGTGGGAGTATCGCTATAGGTGTGAGACTGGGTGGCAACATAAGGCACCATTGCGACTGCAGATTGCCCAAGTGCTGCAGCACGGCATCAATAGCTGGGTAACCGGGGCTTTACTCTACTGTAGTCTGGTGCCCGGATGCTGTGGCTACTGTGCTTACTGGTGTGGGAAGGGGACCCGGGCAAGACCGAGTTGTGGCGCTGTGGCATGGGTCAAAGTGGCTAAAAAGGGAAGTGTAGAAAAGAAGGGTACGTAGCATAGCCGTGAGCGTTACACGACCCCCTCCTTAAGGCCCAGGCTCCGAATGGGCACGGAAAATAGCGCGAAGGGCGGAGTGAGAGACCGGGCAAGGGGCGGAAGGGTGGGCATGGTGGAAGGCAGCGAGGGCATCAGGGGAGTTAGCAAGGTTAGCATGAGGTTCCCAAGTGTGTTCGGAGATATCATACCCCTTCCAATGGACCAAATACTGAAGGCTGCAGCTGGCCAGGCGGGAGTCGACAATGTATTCAACCTCGTATTCAGGGATAGCGGGGTCAGCAGCCAGGGAAGAGGAATTGGGGGTAGGGGGGTGCTGACCAGGGAGCGGGGCTAAGAAGGGCTTGACCCACGAGACATTGAGGACAGGGTGAATATGATATGAGGTGGGAAGGTCGAGGTGGACTGCATTCGGGCCAATAAGACCAATGATAGGGAACGGCCCGATCCAGCGATCTAAGAGCTTAGGGGTCCCCAGAATAGATAGATGTTTGGTGGATAACCAAACCTGATCCCCAATGGAGTAGGAGGGGGCCAGAGAATGCTTACCGGCGGCTGCTCGCTTCATTGTATCCTGCAAGGTGCAAAGTCGTTCCCAGGCATCTGCCAAGTGATCGGCGTACTGGTTGGCTAGGTTATCAGTGGTGGGTGACTGTGTGACAGTAGGTTCTATTCTGAGAACTGGGGCGTAAGTGCGGGTGAGCTGGAAAGGGGACTTGCCGGAGGTGGACGAGACCCTGGAGTTGATGGTGAATTGCGCGAGCGGGAGCCAGTCACTCCAGGAGTCCGGATGGTCAGTGCAATAAGTCCGGAGGTATTGTCCTACCTTCCGGTTCATCCGTTCAGTTTGTCCATCGGTCTGTGGGTGGTAGGTGGTGGACAGTCATTGGTCGATTTGGAGCTGGTGGCAGAGATCGGCCATGAGGTGGGATGCAAACTGTGGGCCCCAATCTGAGACAATGGACTTCGGGAGACCGTGATGCTTCCAAATGTGGTGTAGGTAGATATCGGCGAGGTCAAGGGAAGTGCAGGTGGAATCGCAGGGAACGAGCTCGACTGCTTTGGAGAAGCGGTCAACAACAGTCAGTATGGCAGTGTACGAGTTGGAGAGGGGGAGTCCGGTGATGAAGTCCACCAAGATATCCTGCCAGGGCCCCGATGGAATGGGTAGTGGCTGGAGGGGCCCTGTGGGTGGCTTGTTGGATGGTTTGACTTGTGCGCACCTTGGACACCTCTTCATGTAGTCGGCAGCGTCGAGGGCTAGAGACGCCCAATCGTAATGCTGGCGGAGTAACTCTACAGTCCATGCAACTCCAGGGTGGCCAGCTACTGGCGCATCATGATGGAGGCGGAGTACCTCGGGTCGGCAAGCTGGAGGAACATACACCCTACCATTCTTCATTTTGCATCCATCTTTGATATGATATCCCTGCCCCTCTAATCTCTTCTGCACTGGGGCTGGAAGCTTGATGGTCTCGTGCAAGATCTGATCAGTCAGTCGGTCTCCGGAGTGGTGCAAGACCATGGCCTCCTCGGTTAACTCTTCTCCGGCTTCTTCCTGCTGCGCCTGCTTGCGCGTGCGAACCTGTATCTGTTCAGGGGGAATCACCACCACATCGTGATTGTCCTCGGCATCTCTGACTGCTAAGTCTTCTCTCCACGAAAGTGCATTGGCCTTGCCCATCGTTGTACCGGACTTGTGGCACCACTTGAAGTTAAAGCGGGAGAGATACTGGGCTCACTGGGCCTGGCACCGATTGAGGTTCTGACGGGTCATGAACCACTTGAGGTTCTCATGGTCGTTCCATACCTCAAACTGCTGCTCGGCCCCTTCCAGGTAGTGGCACCAATCTTCCAAACCCCTTATCACACTCAACATCTTCTTATCGGCTATGGGATAGTTGCGCTCTTCCGGTGTCATTGCATGCGAGGCATAGGCTACAGGATGCCATCAGTCTTCTTCTTCCACCAGTAGGACTCCTCCGGTTGCGTATGAGGAGGTGTCGTACTCGAGTCAGTACTTCTTGTTATGATCTGGGTAGGCTAGGACGGGGGCGGTAGTGAAAGTCTCCTTGAGGCGGTCGAAGGCCGCCTGGCACTAATCAGTCCAGCAGAAGGGTTCATCTTTCTTGGTTAGGTCGTGCAGGGGCCGCACAATATGGGTGAAGTCCTGTATGAAGTGGCGGTAGAAATTGGCCATACCTAGAAAGGCCCTGACTCCTCTGACATTCACCGGAACCGGCCATTCTTTTATGGCGGTGACTTTGCTCAGGTCCATGCTTACCCTGTTTACTCCTACGATCATCCCGAGGAATTCCAATTCCTTTACTCCAAAGGTGCATTTCTCCGGCTTGACAAAGAGGTCGTTTTCCTCTAGTCTCTTTAGGACCTCCAACACTATCTTCTCGTGGGCTTTGTGATTGTCCGAGGGGGTAAAGATGAGAAGGTCGTCGATGTACACCATGACGTTTTTGGCCATATCAGCGAAGATGTTGTTCATCATGGTCTGGAAGGTGGCCAGGGAATTGCATAACCCGAAGAACATCACCAGCAGCTCAAAGGTGCTGCAATGACAGGTGAAAGCGGCCTTCCATTCATCTCCTTCCTTTATCCAGACATTGTTATACCCCCATCGGAGATCCATCTTGGTGAAGAGCCAGGCGGTGTGGAGCTTGTCGATAAGCTAGGCTATGAGCAGGAGCGGGTAGTTATTGCGGACCATGTGCTCATTGAGGTACCTATAGTCCTGTACCATGCGTTTGCGGCCATCCCTCTTTGGCACAAAGAAGACTGGAGAGGTCTGTTCGGACTTGGAGGGCCGGATATACCCCTTGGCGAGTTGTTCGTCCACGAAGTCGTCCACTTCCTTTTGCTCTTGTGGACTTAAGGGGATATTCCGGCCCTTCTTTGGCACAAAGGTGTCTTTTAGTTCAATGGCATGGTCCCATGGCTTTTGGACTGGCATCCACTTGGACTCCTTCTGCTCGAAGGTCTTGAGGTAGCAGTGGTACACCGGGGGTACTAACTCGCGAGGAGTTTTTCCTTCTTGCTGTTTTCCAGTGTATCATTGCTCCTCAGCGACCCGGATCTCCTGTTCTTCTGCTCGGCAGATGACCTGCAATACTCCGGAGTAATTGCAAAGCTCCAGACAATCTGGCATATGGACCATACCGGTCTTCCAATTGATCTGTGGGTTGTGTTCTTTTAGCCATGTATACCCCAAGATCAGATCTTTGCTTCCTAGATCGGTTACCTCTACCCGGGTCTTTTCCACATGACCCTGGTATTCCAGTAGAACTGTGGCCGCATGGGTGACCGGTCCCGCTTTGTTCAGGGTCCCATCGGTGTTGTAGACATATATGGGCTGTGGGAGTTCTTCAGTAGGGATACGGTTTTGGCGGACATACTCTTGGTGTATGAATGAGGATTGGGCTCCGCTGTCGAGTAAGGCGGAAGCCGGTATGAAGTCGCCGGTGCAGGTCTTGATCTGTACCTGCATTAGTATCTCTTTTCTCTTCTGCTGCCCTAGTATGCAAATCTGCGGGGGGTTAGTCAGGGTTTCTTTGCGCGCGTGCGGGGGAGTATACTTATTAGAGGAATTAAGCACGGCATTTGGTTCACGGTTGCCGCTGAGCTGCTGGGGAGCGGACTCCTCTAGACCAGGCAATCTAAGGGGAATACACCATTCTCGGTCTTTAGAGATGATAACATGGGTGATAGGGGCGCACTTGGTTGGAATCTTACTGGCCTTTGGAACACCCAATGCGTTCCTTAGGCCCTGCCTTTTCCCTTCATCTGGGATCCTTCGATCAGAAAATCCAAACCCATCTCCAGGTTGTTCCTTTTTCGTATTTCTTCTGCCAACTCAGCAATCCTAACCGGCACTTCGGAGCCGGTTGGTTCTTCTTCTTCGGCTAGTGGGATCCTCCGCAGCGTTTTCCTTTTGGTGCAATAAGCGCTGTGCCCACCATGAACAAACTTACAGGCTGGGCATTGATTAATCTTTGGCTTCCGGCATTCTTGAATTCTGTGGCCGGTCTGTTTGCAATTGAAGCACTTTGCGCGGGCGTCGCTGCTGGGGAGGGCATATACATCTTCTTCAGTGTTCTCCTGTGCTAACCCTCAACTGCTAATCCTCGCAGGGGCCTTCCTTTCGTACCCCCTGATGAAGCTGAGTGCTTCCATTGCACATCCGGTCTTCCTGATGTTATCCAAGTAGAGCGCTGGCTTATCCTGGCGCTTGCCTTCTTTGAATATCTGTAATATAATGTGGCGGGCTGTGTTTTGTTCCAAGAGGCATACCGCATGTGTATCATCGATTTGGGCTTGCTGGTAAAGAGCTTCCCAGCGGACTAAGAAGTCGTCAGTTCACATGTTCATTTGCTTGAACTCTTCCAGCTGGTGGCATGCCCAATCCTTCTGGTTGGCGGTGCGGAATAGGCCTTCTATCTTGGCTTCGCAGTCCGTCCATCTGTACGCATTGCCCCGGAATAGGCAAGTCTGCGCGAAGGGGCCGGCTTTGGGTCTGCGGAGCCAGGAGAGTACTGCCACTACCACTTCATAGCTACCAGCAGGGGCGATGTGCGAGTTAATTCAGAGCCATGCTTTCATCTTGGCCCACCATTCTTCAAACTTGGCGATTGTTCCATCGTATTCGCCTGGGTCCGCAAACAATTCAACTTTCTTCGAGGTACCTGGAGGGCCCGCTGCGGTGATCTGACCCTGTAGAGTGGCTACGGTTGTTTGTCCAGTGGTCACCAGCTGCTCAAGATGGATAATCTCGTTGTTGGATGCGTGCAGCGATTGTGCGAGTTGGATATTCTGAGTGGTGACAGTGGTGAACTCAGCCACAATGGCAGCGAGTTTGTCCGGTAGGGGAATAGTGGGGTCTGCGATGGTATCGAGGAGTACCTGTGACATACTGGAAGCGGACTTCTTTCTTGATTACTGGTGCCTTGCGTCTCTTGTACCAGCTGCGGCTGGGCCTTTTAAATGGCAGGGGCGCTAGAGGTCTCACATGGACTATGGTCTTCTGATCTCGATAGTCTCCTGGACGCGGCCTATTGAGGATCCTGATTACTCTTCCTTCAG